>JAVTVY010011164.1:0-58549 GCA_036873755.1 Hanleya hanleyi | reverse complement strand
ACGATGTATTTTGTGTTGAAAAAGATGAAAAGTTTTCTACCTTTGGACATGCCGTCGACGAAAATGATCTCGAGAATATCCACTGAACAGAAGATAATAACAATTTCTGCCACAGAAATTATGACCTGCAATTTTTTTTTTTTTTTTGCAGGCGAATTTTCACATGGCCTGCAACACCTCAAATTTGGCCTGCAAATTGCAATTTGCAGGCCGCCAATTCGAGCCCTGAGTAATGGTGGCCATCTTGGATATTAGCGCTTGACTTAGGATCAAATGTGCTGTGACAGTGACAAGGTTGCTTTGCTTGCTTAACAGTGACTGTCGACCTGAATGAACATCCTGCGAGATTAAATTCCCTTATTTCTTCCCAGAGGGGAATGTCACTTGGGCAAAACAAACAAGGCGATGAAATATTCAACACATTGCCTGGTTTTTACAAATTCTCTTGAATATGGGCATATTCAGAGAGGTCATGAGGTCTTGAATGTGATTTGGAATTCCTAAAACTAATTGTTTTTTACTAGGATAGACCCACTCTTTGTGATGGTACAGTTTTGTCAGATGAACCATGCCTAGGCATGATGATTATCATTAGTGATCATACAGAATCCATTTATGAATTTAGAGGGTAATCGCATGGCAGTGTGACTAACGTCACAGACCTACGATGTAGGGTAGGCATTAGGGCTCTGACATGCACTGGGTTCTTGGAAATCCCTCCACCCCAAGTTGAAATCCTGCCTATATTAAGATGGGCACGGCCCAAGTCAGAATCACGAGTGATTTTTATCAAAATCACCAGCTCAGAACTTGCTGGTAACAGTCCCCTAATGCACCTTCATGCAAAAAATCAAGATTCTAATGTCAACGGTTCTCCTTATTTTGCGGACGAACGGTGTCGGATGGACTCACTCACTGACTACTGGACAATTTGCAGATGGTAGCCTACTTCGTAGGAAAAGTATTAAAAAACATTTTTACCCCGAAAATTGATTGAAGTTTCATAGTCATTGACTTAGTTGCAAATGGAGGGGTTCGATAAATAGAGGATTTTGCACAAGTGGCTACTAAATATAAAACTTACTCCACAAGTGTCATAACTTTCATATTAAATTGACACGAGTGTAAGATTCTGTTTATCACATACCTATTAATAATCGTATGAGTAGTGTGACTAACGTCACATGACCTACGAAGTATAGGGTGAGGAAGATGACTTGGGGGTCCAAGCGTAATGTTATAGGTCATCTAAGTATGTCAAATTTCATCAAAATGTAGTCAGCTCAGAACTTGCTGGTAACAGTTCCCTAATGCACCTTCATGCCAAAAATCAAGGTTCTAATGTCAACGGTTCTCCTTATTTTGCCGATGAAAGGATTCGGATGAACTGACTCACTCACTCATTACCGGACAATTTGTAAATGAGAGCCTACTTCGAAGGAAAATATAAGAGCAATAATTCAATAGATTTTATCATCAAATCTATCTCAAAATTAATTTCTTTGTTTCCTTCTCGGCGAAAAAAAAACGGCCCTCGACCAGGCGCACCGCATCCTTAAAATTTGCTGTATACGCGAATTAGGTCAAATTTCATCAAAAGTTAGTCAGCTCAGAACTTGCTGGTAACAGTTCCCTAATGCAGCTTCATGCCAAAAATCAAGGTTCTAATGTCAACAGTTCTCTTTATTTTGCCGATGAAAGGATTCGGATGAACTGACCAGGCGCACCGCATCCTTAAAATTTGTTGTAAACCCGAAGTCGATATAGTTCCAAAACTTAACAGAGTTTGAGCAGAAGAAGCCAAGAAGCAAATTCCCCTAATAATTCGATCACCGGAAGTGCAACAAAAATGACTTATATCTGAAAATATTCTTCATGGCATCATCCGCAAGGTGTCATATTTTGTCATTATATGACTTTTCTTCAATTTGAATGAAGAATGGGAATGTTACCTATTCTCTGTGTTTGAATAACAAAGTTGAAAAGTGAACTTCCTGTGAGTGTCATGCCTGTGATTGAATTATTAGGGGAATTACTGTACCCAGTCATGCCAATGGCACAGATGAATAGTGATAGAGTGGCTATAGTATATATGAAATAAATGTTTTGAAAAAATAAATAAATAATGAATAATGATATTATGGATAATATGCTCATAGTAATTTTCAAATTGTGACCATACAGACTTTGGAAATATCTGTGACTGTATTTGAGATCGCAAAATCTGTATTTACCACATTATACACATATTAAAGCATCGTAATATGTGACAACTGTGGTAGCCATATTCAGTTAGCGCTGGTCTCCAGCCTTCAGGAGGTATCAGATTTGAGGTATTATCAGAGGTTTAATACTGATACCGTACAAGGATACCTCAATTATAATAATAAGTTGAATCGGGTATTTTGAACCCATTAATATAATAAGCATTTCCCAGTTTTGATACGCATATCCCATTGGGATGGTATCACTCGCCTAAAATCTGACTTATGAGAACTGCATGTACATGTGTGGTGCTCAAGGAGAATGAAGAATAAACCTGAAAGAGCACGGCCTGGGAAAAGTCAATCCATCACACAAGTATAAATAATTGAAAACTGAAAGTGTCTTAAGCCCAATTGATGCACATACATGTACATAGTCATAGTATCCAATCAAAGCATTAACAACTCCAGTTCTGCGAAAGATTTGAGAAAAATACATGGAGAATGTAATAGCCATGAGCAGGGGTCAAAATTCGCATTATATTACATGCAGGACATGTCCGGCTAAAAATTGCTGATGTCCGGCAATTTTTCATGGTAGTTGCTGCTGTTTTATATAGTTAGCAGGACACTTTCTACAAATGTCCTGTTCAGTGCAAGTGCCAGTTTCTACCCCTGCATGAGTGTATACTATATGCAGGGCTGCATGTTCATGTTTGAATCAATGTTTCAATATCTGCTCAATCTCATTAAAATCAGATGATGTGCAAACTCGCTAATAGGATTCTGACACCCTTGTAATATGGAGCGTGTTCAGTTACCTCGAGTGATCAAGCAGTGACTCCTGATGTGATTGGTCCAATCTATTTGAGGCAATGCTCCCAGATGTAAGCTTTACTCATCACCTTGCGTCACTGGAGGTCATTGAATCTTGTTTGTGCAACTTAAACTTGACACAGGTCCGAGTTCAGCCTCCACGTCAATGCAGGTCCAATTATATGGATCTACAGTCTTACGGGTGTCCGACCTATTATCGTGCATTTTTCAAGGTTTATTTGGAATATATAAAAAAGTACTTCTCGAAATGACATGAAAACTGACACTATGACTCAAGCTTGTCAGCTTTCTTCCATTATGAATTCCATCAATGAAGTCACTCCCTTCTGCACGTGCGCAAGCTATCTTTAACTCGACTTTTCAGCTCAGTTCCCGCCGTGGACAGTACCAGTTATCGGACACCCATCCTGAACAAAAAATTGACGTTGAAGTGCACTGTATTTTCAAGTTTTGTGCATGCATCATTAGCTGGAGTTCTGTCGCTTCAGATGATATGATCGTTGTTCAATTTCTATATGTATTTTCTTGAGAGATCGGGAATTAGACAAGGTGGTAGATCGAATTTCGCACCCCCGCCACAACACGAGAAATTTCGAATTTTGATGAAAACAAAAAGTTAGTTTAAATTTTTTTACTTTCATGGCTACCTATAATTCTATATTTTGCATATACAATTAAAAATAAATCTCGCCTTTGTTCCGACATATTATTGCATTGTCATCATGAGCACAACACGTACGCACGAGATGCGTGTCCGATAACTGACATGTCCGATAACTGTTCCGACACCTGTACTATGTAGCAGGCTAGCCTACATGTACATGTATTCCCCAATCTGTTAGCACATATAATATATGAATGTATATCAGATATGACCAGGCCATCCATATCAACCGCTTGTGCTAATCTACAAGTATGAATTAGTTTGTTTGTTTTTGGGGGTTTTTTTTTCAGTAAAAGCCTTGAACAGACCACTGGGCATTTATTTGCCATACGGCCACGCATTTACAATAATATCTTGCCCACGTTAAATGTCCCGCGGTTTGATGGTGCATTGTGGGATACTTACCAAGTCCCCAGTCTTTTGGAAATTTCGTGGAATCATCATCGTCTTCAGAAGCCTCTTTCTCCCTCCTAGGACATGTTCACATCGGCAAAACTGCCTCCCATAAGGCCAAGCCACTCTGACATACCTCTTCCTCGCTCTACTATTCAAGAACGCAGGAAATTACACATTTATTCAACATTAAAGCCCACGAAATTTCTGTCACCTCGCGTAAAAAAACCGCAGAATAGGTTCCGCAAAATTCCTCACGTGTGTTTATTCCGGTTCAACGGATCAATCTGACACACTTTGTACTGTATATCGAGAATAAATGTACGATGTGGACAGTATCATAATGCTTTATAATCATAAAAAAGTGCTCATACGAAGCATACAGGAAAAAATCTAGAATACAATCGAAACTAATGGGATTTCCATATTTTACAATTTCCGCTTCGATTCCCACTTTTGGACACTTGCAAGAATTTTTATTTTCACCAGGAGAGCTAGACAAGGGAGACTATAAAATGACAGATTTCTTCCAACTTCGTCAACAAAAGGAATTCCCTTCTTGTGCGCTATTTTTCGACTATTTCAGTTCATTTTGTCCACAGAATTGCTTAACCAAATGCACTGCCAACTTCAACTTGACTGGCGATAGTGTGTTCGTCGCTTTATATTCAATTCATACGTCATATTGCATTCAGTTACAGTCCCTGAAATCACTTGAGGTCGGATTTTCGCAAACTCTATGAAATAAACATAAATTTACGAGAAGCACCACTCACTTTAATAAAATACAGTTTACATGTATTTGTTGAAGCCAAATTATAACATGTTTTATGCAATACGAATTGCGCACAAGATTGTTTTACAACAGCATGTGTAAAGCTCTTCGTCTATGGTCACGTGACCACCAGCGAAGTCCCATAGGCTGCATTTGGCTGGATTCTATCTCAGTATTAGTTTGCTCGATTGGGATAGGCTATATAATAAGCTTGTACTGTCCAATTGCATACTGCTTAAAAAATGCATTGCCTCCAGCCTTGAGTTACTTGAGTAGGCCTTCCACGAACGTGATGTGGGGCATTGCTGCATACGCTTCCTGCCATTCTCCGTAACACCACACGACTCGGGCAATGGGTGGAGTGATCATGCTGTCGGCGTGTTGAAGGAGCTTCCTGACGAAGTGCGTTTTGCCGGAGCCCGTCGGTCCTGCATGACGCAGGTGAAGGGATGCTGCCACCGAGGGTCCATGGTTTGAGGTCTATCCGTTGTCGTGGTAACCCGCTCTTGTAAATTTCGTACGAGTGAACTGGAGTGGTGGTGGGTACAACGTCGGTCGCCGTTGTCTGTTCACGTTCAGAGATGGTGCTGGGGGTGGGTACAACGTGGGTGGTCGTCGTCGTTGTCGGTTCACTGTGAGGGATGAAATCCGGTGGGTCTTGAGACGTAGTAGGTGTACTTGGTGTAAGTGTAGAGCTCGACGTGGCTTGTACGCGGGGTGTGGTGGTGGTGGTGACTGGGCTCGATACGACTGGTGCTCTCTGTAGACCCGTTTCACTGATGGCTGATGTTCTCAGTTGGTTAAGTAACGTACTGACATAGGTTACGTCGTAAAACACACCTCCGTACAACACACTCAGCAGGGTTAGCAATAGCACCCCAAAGACCACTTGCGCTTTGCGCGTTTTGCGAGACGCTGTCCTCGGAGGCAGCTGCTGTTGGTCCATAGCACTGGGGTCGGACGTGGAATGAAGGAGGACGGCAGTGGTGTCTGGCTTTATAGTCGTTTCACCTGGTTGGCCGCGATCCAGGAATTGAAGGAACTGGGCCAGCCTTGCCATTTTACGAAATGAAACAGTGTGCCACGTCGACGTTCCGTTTTCAAAATCTGCTCCACCGTGTAGTAGTCTTGCTGTGTTTTTACAACAGGCTGTAATTCCGTGTCGTAAAACGTCCCCAGCAACGTTTCGCCTTGGAGATCTTCCAGTTCATAGACTCGCCGCTCTCGGGGTAGGCGCCGTTTAATCAGGAAGTGCTCATCGCTCCAGTTGGGCAAGTAACTTTTCTCGAACTTGCCCTTGACTTTACTGACCCGTACAGGGTCGCCGACCTTGTACACCGCCTTCGTCGTTCGCTGCGATGGCCTGGGGTACAAGACACGCCGGACTTGGGCTTCATTGCGTTGGGTCACGGTAATGGGGGCTCTCTCTATACTTCGATGATAGGCTCGATTGTAACCCTCACCAGTTTCGGGAGAACATCGATGTACCGCCTTGTATTCTTATAGGTGAAATATTTATACATGCGGCCTTTGAATGTCCTGTTGAACCTCTCCACCACGGAAGCCTTGGTCTCGTTGTACGTATGGAAGAAAAACACCTTCTGTTTCTGGAGAAAGGCTTGGAACGGTCTGTTGAAGAATTCCGTGCCTTCGTCGGTTTGCAAATACAAAGGTTTGCGCCCGGTCTTGAAGATGTCTTTGAACGCCGCTATGAGATTTGCCCCCGTTTTCGTCCGGATGGGTACTACCCACGCATACTTGGATAGGATATCGATGCACGTCAAGATATACCGATTCTCATCGTTGTGTTTGGCAAAGGCGCTCATATCCACCAAATCCGCTTGCCACTGGGCATCTATTCCTCCCACGATGACCCGGTTCCGTAGAAAATGGCGACGGACAGATCGATGTAAGGTATAGGTGTCTTGTCTTCTAAACCAATCTCGGACTTGGGCACGTTGTACCCCCTGGGGTTTGGCCGCTCGATAGAGAGCCGACAATGCACTATAGGCTGCCGGACTGTCGGGACTGTAGTATAAGTTATCCAACACCTTCTCCCAGCGCTTCATGGTGACAAAATGATGATGGACCCTGGCTCTATCGCTTATTTATAACGGGTATATCTTGGGCCTGAGTTTCTTTCTGATTTTCTTCGTGGACTTCCACAGTGGCCATGGTCAATGACCAGTCCAACTCGTCTGATGACCGCTTGATAAGCACTTCATCCACATCCACCACGGCATCTTCCAATGCAGACCATAGATCAGGGTGAAGGGTAAAATGCACTGTACCTCCGTCTAGCCGAGCCAATTGAGCAAAGAAAGGGCCGCGTCGAATGTACACATCGTGACACAAGTGGATGAGGTCGCCGTCCAGTTCACCAGACAACACCCGCTTGAATTTGGTCCAGCCCTCCCGGGACAGACGAATGTGAGCCGGGCACGGTTGTGTAGGGTCCGTGTCTCCCACCACCTCCTCCATGATATCGACCTTATCCGCATACATGTGCAGGAAAACCTCGGGGGTCAAGCTGAAATACGCCAGTACTATATGCTCCGTCATGGTCAGTACGTGAATGGTACCAGATTTCACTGTCTCCCGTATTTATAGGGAGAACCCCGTGATATCAAAGGATCAGGTGGTCATGTCATTGGGCTGACTGAGTCTAGCCGGGTAATCAATGGCATCGTCGTCGGGTTCATGTAGTTGTTCATGGGGTTCAGCCATTGGCCCCGCGGCTTCATCACGGATTTTGTCTTCTTCTTCATCGTTCTGGCCCGTCATGTGTGTGTGGGTGGCTTCATGAGGTGACACTGTCATTCCAGCCTCTGCGCATTCTATACATATAGTATTTTCTCCATCCGCTTTTTTTTCATTAGGTTCATCTAGTGCGTGTTCGATAGCATGAGCCCATGCCAATTGGTGGGGCGATCGATCGTCGGGTATAAATAACTGGTCCACCAGAGGGCCTATTTTCTCCAAGGCTGACCACAGAGAGGGAGTTAGGAGGAAACTTCGAGCCGGCTCTTGGTAGCGTCCTACCCGTGGGTAGAGCGCAGTATGGTATACGTAGTTGGCCTTGTCCAGGTGGATCAGGTGTCCGTCTAACTCTCCGCTCAACACCCGTTTAAACTTAGTCCACCCATCACGCTGTAGTGTCACCGTATTCGATAAAGTCTCAGGGGACGCCCTCCAATCCTCGCCACTATCTTCCACCAGAGTCACATAATCTTCATAAACGTATAATCCCACCTGGTAAGGTGTAAGGGGGAGGATGGCTCGTAGGACGGATGACATGCTTGGTCCAAATGTCGAACGGGGAATGACACACACTCTGTCTGACCCTGGTATTTATAGTGTCAATACCACAGCGCCAGGGTGAATAGGGCACAGACTAGTATGAGGCCAACCAGCCGGTGCTGGTTGCGGCGTGAGCGCTCGTGGTCCATAGCCCGAGCATCAAGGATGGCTGTCATAGTCCAGTAGTGGTGAGTGATGGCACGCCTCTCCATCGAATGCACTCTGTGGAGGACCGCTTCTGTGAACTCGTTCAGGATCTGGCGTCGTCCCTCGTTGTCGTCGCCATCTGCAAACATGGACCGGACCACTGCTCGGTAACCCGTGAATGAATTCACCACGGTGGCATACTGTAAAATGCGAGTGGCATGGGGCTGGGTGTCCGCCATGGCTCTGTAGAAATGAAGGTGTGGGATCCAGAGGGACGTGTTTTATAGACCAGATGTAGCTCTACGGGTATAGTCCGTGATACGTACTATTCTGATGGGTTAGTCCAAAAAAAGGGAGCAACAACAACAACACAGATTACAGATCAATCCTTTTATTATGCGTGAACAACATAGAAATGCATGCACTGACCTGTCTGTGGGAGGTTTCCCACAATGGCGTTCACCTTCGCGTGTTTTCGTGTACGTCCGTGTCTTTTCGTTAAAGTCCGTGTATCTTCGGTAAAGTCCGTAGGCTTTGGGCAAGGAAGCTTTTTCCCGAGACCGAATCACCGCCAGACATGACTGCATCACCGCGGATGAATACATTCTTGCACTCACTCACACCTCGCAACATTGTCTCATTGGACATTGGACCGTCTGACCTGCAGGTGACCCTTTGACCTTTTGACCCGCGTCCGCGCGCGCACTGCCGGGGATGACGCGCACTTCCGGAGAACTCGCGCGCGCGCTCGCGCTGCGGGGCGCTGGGGCGGGGCGGAAAAACACAAAACACACCGGCGATTGAACATACGGACGTCTAAGAGGAAACATTAGGAACTCTTCTATGTTTGGAGGTAGTTTTTAGTGAAAAACCCGGAAGTGACGTCATACAGGGTCCAGTTTTCGACACTGAGTGACCACATCCGACAAAATGGCCAGTTTTCGACACCGGATGTGCCGCCAACTTGAACATACGTGCCGCCATCTTGGATATGTCCCATAATGCACCGGGTCAAAATACTCGCTTCTGATTGGACGAGAGCTCTGGGACGGATTTGAAATACTCGCTTCTGATTGGACGAGACCTCCGTATTGCATCTGCGCATGCGCAGAATGATATTCCTACTGCACACCCAACCCATCAGATGCCCCTTCACGAATGCTTCACTTAGATACCTCACTCGACCCCATTGGTGCATTAGGGGCTCCCCTACATCCCAACACGGCTATTTTCATACACTTGGGCCACCGCGCATGCGCAGAATGCCGATAGTTCAACCCCACACCCAGCCCATCAGATGCCCCTTCACATAAGCTTCACTTTGATACCTCACTAGACCCCATTGGTCCATTAGGGGCTGCCCTAGCTCCCAACACGGCTATTTCCATACCCTTGGGCCACCGCGCATGCGCAGAATGCCGATAGTTCAACCCCATATCCAGCCCATCAGATGCCCCTTCACGAATGCTTCACTTTGATTCCTCACTCGACCCCATTGGTCCATTACGGGCTCCCCTAGCTCCAACACGGATATTTCCATACCCTTGGGCCACCACGCATGCGCAGAATGCCGATAGTTCAACCCCACACCCAGCCCATCAGATGCCCCTTCACGAATGCTTCACTTTGATACCTCATACGACTCCATTGGCCCATTAGGGACTCCCCTAGCTCCAAAACCGCTATTTCCATACCCTTGGGCCACTGCGCATGCGCAGAATGCCGATATTTCAACCCCACACCCAGCCCATCAGATGCCCCTTCACGAATGCTTCACATCGATACCTCACTCGACCCCACTGGACCAGTAGTCAATCTCCTAGCTCCAAAAAGGCTATTTTCATACCCTTTGGCCTCCGCGCATGCGCAGAATGCCGATAGTTCAACCCCGCGCCCAGCCCATCAGATGCCCCTTCACCTAACCTTCAATTTGATACCTCACTCGACCCCATCGGACCCTTAGGGGCTCCCCTAGCTCCAAAAAGGCTATTTTCATACCCTTCGGCCGCCGCGCATGCGCAGAATGACGATATTTCAACCCCACACCCAGCCCATTAGATGCTCCTTCACCTAACCTTCACTTTGATACCTCACTCGACCCCATCGGACCATTTTATCTAGGGACTACTTTTTCTCCGCGGAAGCTTTTTCCCGAGACCGAATCACCGCCAAAACCACGGCCAAACCGCATCACCGCGCATGAATACATTTTTTTTTTTTTTTTTTTTTGCCGGAACTTTTTTTTTGCCCGAACATGCCCGAACCACGCCGCCATCTTGCTTTACAACAGGGCCGACACCCACCATCTTGCTTTACAACAGGGACGACACCTCAACCAATCAAATTCAACCTCACACTTACAATTCAACCAATCAAAAGCCTCGTTACAAACCATACAGTTGTGACGTCATAGTTACATCCGGGTGAAAGTTGGCTTTAGTTGCCCTTTATCCACTACTATCGTTGCACTGAACGACTGCAACTCAACCAACCGCTATGGATATAAAAAACTCCGTAATAGTATGTCAGTTATGTCATTTTCGTAAACCAGCAACAATCAATGATCCCTATAAGACACCTTCAATAGTCATGTCATTAACCTTAACGTTACACGATAGACGTCACACAGGACATGTACGAGTTGTCACAGCGACACAGCTCACCAATTTTCAATATACGAGTCACAATCAAAGCGTGACTGAGATACATCTTTTTTTTTAGATGACGACTCTATAATGAATATTATGGATTAAGAATACTGATCAGCGATACGGATTTGATATTTTTGGAACATCATGATGTCTTGCCGGCATCATTGAAAACTGTTGACCGCTTCTCTCTTGCAGGAAACAAGCCTATGTGTATGTATACTATGATTGTCTTTTTGAATTTGGTGCTAATACTGTTATGTGGAAAATGGAATAGGTCTTTGGATTATGGACGCGGATATTCTCTAATGGACGACGGCTGGATTATGAATGACGGACTAGACGCTTGTAATTTCCATCATATAGCTCTCTAGATTTGTATCTAATACCGCTTATGCCGGTGCTAGGGGCCGTGTGGTCATATCATCCAAGTTGCTACATGAACAGGTACAATAAAAGCGTACTTGAGATACAACATATATCACGAATCGTTAGATTCTTGGTGTGTGCTTTAGAATAGGTTAACCGGAAGACTATACTTTGAAGTCATGTGGCTCTGTCAGTATGTCGGCACCTCTTCCCACTTCCCTTATATGTGTTGTAATTCCCGCATGAAAATCTCAAATAGTCAATACGGTGATGTCTAAAAAGGTATGTATATCATATACATCTGTCTGCCATACTACCAATATACATTCAAAGAAACACAATTTAACTTCAATTTCAATGAGCATTCGATGTACCTAATAATTTTCCACGTTAAATTTATAATAGGTTCCGAAATCAAGTAACAGATTTTAACTCCGCTTGCTAAATTTCAAAATCCACCGCGCTGTCAACAATTCAAGGCACATAAATTACCAAAACTTCCACATAGATCGTGTTCACCTGAACTCTGAAACTCCGTATAAAACGATAATGACTGTTTACACTTATCCAATTTCGTGCATTTTAACAGTACCAAATATGCTTAGATGTATATCATTAGGAAATAAATTCCAATACTTTATCAACAGTGCGTCTTGACACCTCATAAACACAGTCCTGAAAGTTTATGGCCACTTTTAGCAAAATTCTTGTTGGACAACTTCTCGTAGCAGAGATGTAGACGTGCAGCGTCCACCGAAATTGCCACGAATTGATCGAAATGTTGAAAACAATATATATATAGAAGAAGAAACAAAAATGAACACTAAACAATAAAATCAAATGTCAATCTTCCACCAGTTTGACATCTTCGCACCTTATCTCTAAATTTCTAAAGAGACGTTCATAGCATGTAGATTTAAACTGTTCAGGAAGATATGCTCCATAAAATCTGACCACTTTTAACACGAACACATACTATACAGCCCATGATCTGTTATTTCTATAATCGAACATTGCCGATTATGATATAAAAATATAGACTAGTCCAAATCTCCCAAGATCACATCTCAAATTTTACAACCTGTCTGGCCGTTAATGAGCGCATTAACTAAACAAAGCAGAGATAATTGGCACCCGAAAGCGCTTCGCCAGCAGTTGCTAACAAGTCCAAATAACCATAAAATCTTTTCTATGTAGACTATATTTTGCTCTGTACCGTTTTGATGTGTATAAATACTTATAACATAGAAAAAGACTCGACGATAACTAGCTATTGAATGTTGGGGGCTGATGTTTAGTATTTAGCTATTATGTATATACCACTGCAACCCCTGTACTTGTACATTATCAAATGGCCACATATATATAAAAATAATGTTCAAGTGGTGTTTACTATGACAACTCAGCATGCTATGTTGAATGGTACAGGGATAGCTCAACATTGTAAAAATAGACCTTGTAGCGCATTATATTGGATTGGAGCGATATGCAAGAGGTGGGAAAAATTGACGACGTCTGGCGACTAAAAAGCAGTCATATGACTACAGGAAAGTATTCGTCGATACCTAACATTCAGACCCGAGAATACGGTGGATTCTCGGACGTAGCTGTTCATGTGGAGACTATGAAGTATCCACACGGCCCCTAGCACCGGCTCAAGCGGAATTATTTACGAGGTTGAGGGTACAAGTGTGTCACATTGTGCAGCAACCAGTGAGGCTGATCAATCTACTCAGACTGATACTTTACCAGAGCACGTACAGGACCTCATGGCTCGAAGTTCCACTCATCTATCTACTTCTGAACAAAGTCAGCTAGCAAAACTCTTGATAAAGTATCAATCGGTATTTGCGAAATCATCAAGTGATCTTGGCTGTACCAACAGAGTAAAACATAAAATAAATACCGGAAATACAGCGCCGTTAAGGCAATCGCTCAGGCGGCTCCCATTAGGAAAACATGCCATTGAGAAAGAGGAGATTGAGAAAATGAGGGAACGCGGCGTTATTGAACCATCAACCAGTGCCTGGGCTTCGCCTATAGTACTCTGTACAAAGAAAGATGGGTCCACCCGGTTCTGCTGTGATTTTAGAAGGGTTAATGCAGTGATTAAAAAGATGCATATCCTCTGCCTAGGATCGATGAATGTTTGGATTCTCTCTCCGGAGCTAGATGGTTTAGCTCGCTCGACGTACAGACAGGTTTTTGGCAAATCCCTTTGGACGAAGACGGCAAGCAAAAGACAGCCTTTTCCACGAGACAAGGCTTGTTTAATTTTACTGTCATGCCATTTGGTTTGGCAAATGCCCCCTCCACTTTTGAAAGGCTCATGGAAGACGTCCTTCGTGGGTTACAATGGGAGGAATTGATTCTTTACATCGATGATATTTTAATCCCGAGCGATACTTTCGTCCAAGCTTTAGCGAGATTAGAGCGGGTCTTACAACGGTTAAAGGAAGCCAATTTAAAGCTGAAATCCTCAAAGTGTATTCTATTTCAACAATCAACCAAATTTCTCGGGCATATCGTTTCACATGATGGAGTCCAAACTGACCCCGATAAACTGTCTGCAGTACAAGAGTGGCCTCAACCTCAAAACGTAAAGCAAGTCAGAAGCTTTTTGGGATTATGCTCCTATTATCGCCGCTTTGTATGTCATTTTGCTGAAATGGCGAAGCCACTCCACAAACTTACGGAAAAGGGAGCTAACTTTAACTGGAATGTCGAGTGTGAACAATCCTTCAACAACTTGAAGAAGCATTATCAACTCCACCAGTTCTTGCATATCCAGTTCCAAATAAACCATTCATCGTGGACACTGATGCTAGCAATATGGCAGCAGGAGCAGAACATGACGGGAAAGAGCGAGTCGATCCTTAAATAAGCACGAACGTGTCTATTGTGTCACGAGAAAAGAAATTCTCGCTGTCGTGTCAGCACTCAAACAATTCCATCCATACCTATATGGGCAGAAAATCTTACTGAGAACGGATAACGCAGCTGTGAGCTGGATGACAAATGGCCAGATGGCTGGAAATATTAGGCACCTATGACATAGAAGTAACACACAGAGCAGGTCGTAGTCACGCGAATGCGGATGCACTGTCTAGGAGGCCATGTAAAGTGTGTACCAAGCAACAATAAATCAGTGAGGAGATGGAGGAAAATCCATGTCATGTGACCGACGATAGCATTGAATCTGATGATGAACATACTAGCGCCAGTAGTGTAAGACAAGCTATGGTGGTCACAAGGAGCCAAAAATCAATGATTGATGGACTTAAGGACACAATGGCCATACTTGATGGGTGGAAGGCAAGTGAAGTGAGACGAAAGCAGATAGAAGACAGCAATATTGGGCCCATTTTGATTTCTTTGGAAGAAGGAAAAGATCCATGATATCCCACCTATCTAGTTCTGTCAAGACGCTTTGGCGCCAATGGAACCGTCTGAAGATGGTCGGGGGCATGTTACATCGTTATTGAATGAATGATGATGAGAAGACCCTATATCAGTTGATAGTTCCTCAGCCACTCAGAGAGGACGTACTCAAATATTATCACGACATTTCCACTGCTGGTCATCTTAAGGTGGATAAGATGTTGAGCCGAATTTGACAGGCCTTCTACTGGCCTAACATGAAACATGATGCAGAGGAATACGGTATTAAATGCGACAAGTGTACTGCTAGGAAAACACCCAGAAATGTTGGGCGAGCACCATTGGGTCAGTACCTTGTTGGCGAACCCATGGAGAGGGTATCTTTGGACATTCTGGCCAATCTGCCGGTAACAAATAGTGGTAACAGATATCTACTGGTAATTGTGAATGGATTCACAAAATGGACGGAAGCTATCCCAATGCCAGATCAGGAGGCTGTAACCGTAGCTAAGGCCTTGGTGGACAACTTCATATGTAGGTTTGGCACACCGTTACAGGTGTATTCAGACCGTGGGACAAACTTTTTGTCCAACCTCTCCAAGGAAGTGTGTGAACTTCTACAAATTGAAAAAGCACAGACAACCAGCATGCGGCCTCAAGCACATGGGACCGTTGAAAGATTTAATCAAACTGTAGGAGATATGCTGACGATGTATTGTGAGAAAGAGCAACCGTGACGTCGTTGGGATGAATTTCTCCCACAGGTTATGATGGAGTATAGAGCATCGGAACATGCTGGTACAAAGAAGTCACCCAATATGATGGTGTTTGGGAGAGAGGTAGTCATGCCTCTTCAAGCCATTGTACAGACACCGCAGGATGATCATCAGGTTGATCCGGAACGGTATGCGGCGGAGCTTCATCAAAGTCTACAGAGAGCACATGAAATAGCCCGGGTGGTGCTGAAAAAGAAAGCAGAATATCAGAAGAAACATTACGACACAAAGTCCAAGAAACGGGCATTCAAAGCAGGGCAAGCTGTGTGGTTATACTACCCTGTAAGGAAAATAGGCGTATGTTCAAAACTTACCTCACGTTGGAAAGGACCTTATGTCGTCATAAAGAAAATTGATGATCTGACTTACCTGGTGAAGAAAACGCCTAGACAGCAGCCCATAGCATTTCATATCGATCGCCTAATGGAGTACAAGAGAGAGAAAACTGCAACTTGGGGTAGACAACTGAAGGAATTCGAGGACTAAATAGGGGTATGAATTACTATAGTGGAAACGGGTAGCGACAGTGAATCAGTAGGGGTAATGGAAGATTGGAGGTTGACCTAATGGGTAGCATATATCTGAGGAACTGCAGAACCTTGGGGGTGACTACAGTTATGCAGGGTCAGAGTGGGTCAGGCCAACCTAGGTCTGACATGCATGGTATATTGCATCCTAAGTACTTTTGGGGGAAGTACATTTTGGAGGGTCATTTGCTTGATGCAAATAAGTCCGAAATCTTTCTAACTGATGAACGGGTAGCTAATATCCCTAATGTTGGATTTAGGGAAACTCTATAGTATTCAGGATTCCTAACATGAAGTGCCGTGTATCATGAAATAAAACTGAACATACTTACCTGGGGGGTAATATTGGTGTGGTCTTACGCATAGACTATGGTATGACAACTATATGACTTGCTTTTAGTACTTACAGAATGGCCTCTAACGGTTTCAAATGTCCCTACTGCACCATGGATTTCAGAACAAAGAAAACTCTTAAAAAGCATTTGCAGTCAGTGGCACATGGGCGGCTCAAGATTATCTGTCCTTTGTGTGTTGATCGAGAGAGAAAAGAAAGGCGTACGGTTGACCTGTTAACTCACTTTAGGGAGAAGCACCGGAGTGCACACCATCGTTTACCAGCGGGCTTCTTTGCTGAGAGAAATGGCTTCTGGCTGACATTAGATTTTCCATCTCCTCGACGTAACTCACCAGAGTCTCTTGAAGCGAAAAGAATGATTCGCAAGTGGGTTAAATTGTGTCCCCATCCTTCTCGGTCCCTGTCGGAATGGAAGAAAGGGTGGAGCCTAATTAAGGAAGTTGTCGAATCCCCAGTGTCCAAGAAGGAGCCTATCGCCAAGAGGCCAAGAAGAGACTCTCCGAAATCCACTTACAGTCCAACCAGGCCTGCCATGCGCCTGGAATTAACCGTTGTAAAAATAGAAATGGTGCTTACTGAAGGTTTTCAAGCGTGGGCATCATCTAAGGACGGAGAATACTATAAGACACAACTAGGGCATGAATTCTAGACGATGATCGGACAACGGCAGCCATAACCAGAAAGATGTGGTCCATTACAACTGCAGTAGATGTACCTACGGGGGAGGGAATGGTGATTACCGAGACGTCAGCTATGAGGGCACTGTCGACGGCATTAAATATAGACCGCCGATATATTATGTGGGTGAGGCGGTGGAGTAAGCCATCTTTTCTGTCAATTAATCTGCCTGTTCCAACCTACAGCCCATCACATGACATCACCCATCCTAGTAATCAACCTCCAGACCAACTCCTGGCTACAAGTACTCCAAACCATCCAATATTGTATGGTGACTGTGAGGATGGCCGGCTGACACCTGTGGAGCTTGTTGCTGTATCAGCGCCAAAGTCGGTCATCACACCTGCCCATGGCACAGCCACTCCTGTACAGGATGAGAGGGTTGTTGAGATAAGGGATGTTGTCGTCTCCCTACCTGCTCGTATTCCACTTCCTGCCACAGAACCCATCAGTCCTGCATCAGTGCCAGATGTTGAGCCAGTGAGGATAAATTCTACGTGTGGGCTGGTTACTGACACGGCCCCATTAACGTCCAAAGCTAAATCACAGCCTCGTGGGAAAACCGAGTTACAATACAGAGCACTGAAAGTTCTGGAATATGGGTGTATGCCGTTGCTACCACCGGCCCGTATAGCATGGGACGAGGATGCTGTGATGGATGTGGAGGTGGGCCACAGTACGAGGTCATGGCCCCCAGCCAGCTGGAAGAAAATGGAGGCTGAAACGAAGAAAATAAAGTGGGGGAGCCTTACGCTGGACTTGCATGAGGAGCAACAAGATGCAACATCTACTGACTTGGCAGACATATTGGATTTGTACAACATCTTCGCCCTGCCCGGCACCGCAGTGGGATGTGTCAGATCAGATCCTGATAGCCCCTCATCAGTCCTGCGCAAGGTTCGACTAAATATTTACAAGTTCCTAACACTGATTGCTCTAGGAAAACATGTGAATGGAGAGGAGCAAATTGTCGCACTTTTTTAGGATAGGTCCAGATTAGAAAGAAACACCGAAGTTGACCATCACATCAAGACCCTCAGTACCCTCCCAGTTGGAATGCCGATGGAACGCTGATGTGGGTCACCTGTGGATTTATTGAAAACACATATTAAGGAATTTAAATGGAAATATACTGTGTGGATGTTTATTAATTCTGTGAACACATACCGTGTGGATCTACATATTCTTCGACTGGATTTACCATTATATTGAACTACATGTACATATGGATACTCATTACTCACCTGGATACTTACCAAAGTACTACCATCCTCATTGTGACTTTCATCCGTGTGGGAACGTAGAATAACATGGATCTTCACACATGTATATATCAGACTGTGGAACATTTTAAATTATACCCAGGTTTAGTTCCTATATCCTGGGGCGTTTGATTGTACATTAATATTGTCGCACAATTATCTATATTTGAACTCTAAATGTACTAAATCAGGTATGTATCTAAATCAGGTAATGTAGGTGGTGGAACTCAGGAGAGTTCCTTGAAATTAAGTTGTGGGGAGTGTAATATGTGCGACTGAATCTGTGTTGATTGACGCTTCCATACACATTCTTGAATTGCATGCCGTTGTTGTTGTTGCAACTTTTGCTCTTCGCGTGTGTTTAAATAACTGTGCTAATAGAGACATAAAACTACCTGGATTGTGACTTCCCGAATTGGACCATTTACAATTTAAATACCTGATGTGACTTTGTATATACATGTAGTGCCTGTATTAGATCTCTCAAACTGCTGTGGTATAAACTGTTCGATTCCGCCTTCCCCTCGCCCGTGTGGCCATGTTGTTTTTGCCGATCTGTCGGACCTTTGACAAGTTTAAGGTCATGATGACCCCAGTGTTATATTTTTGTTTGAGCATCAAGCTCTGTGTTTATTGACATATTTTACTGTAACTATATGTTCTCTTGTATTTTATAATTAATGTGGAATTATATGACATGGAAATTGTAAGTTTGCAGCAGAAAATGCATGCACTGTTTTTTGGTTTTTCCCTACTGACGTAGCGGGAACTGTACGGAAATTTCGACTGCTGTCAACTTTGCTCTAACACTTCGTTAAATGGACTGAAGTAAGTATAATATTTATGGTATGATATTCTATAGTAAAAACGTTCCTCGGTGCACTATGGGAGCCACATAATTAAATCATATTTCTATATGTAAACAGTGAAAGAACTTGCATGAACAGAATGACCCACCACTATCTGTCATGTCTGTAGCTACCGTGTTGCTAAATGTCAAAACAGTCGGAGCGGTTTTTATTGTGACTTTTCTTGTAAATATTAAATGTATCTGGCGAATCTATGAGAAAAACGCTCCTTATACTTGCTATGAGCTCCTCTCATTACCTGTTGGTTATATAATTGATGTTAAATTTTGAAGTAGTTCCACTCATTTTTCGCCTAGGCGAAGGTTCTCGCTTTTGATTGGATAACGGATGTCACATGACTTTTGTTTATAAATACGGGTGCAGAGAGGCAGTGTCAGTCAGGTACGGATGGACCATTTAACCTGGGTCCTGGAATTTACCCATTACGAGCCATAAATCATATATGGAATTATATATGGCCCATAAGAATAACATGTGGCCTATATACTAGCATGTATTGTGAATGGGATATATACAGGCAATCATAGTGAGTCTTATGGGGCTACAACCTGAAGCAATGTTATCTCTTACTGCCTCTCTCACCCATGTATGCAAGGCTATGTGGTATTATTAAACAAGCTGCACTCCATGGAAGGAATCACTGCCTAGCATAGGATATCCATACCATATTACTGTGATTATTACTGCGATATATTGAAATTTAGGGAATGCTATAACAAAAGAATAAAGACAGTTGATTTTGTTACACTTTATTCATGACCTGAGAGTTGTTACATGTACCGTACTGTATCATGGAAAGAAACTTGGGAAAGTGATAAGTTGATAGTGATAGGTCCGCCTCATCAGTCCTCCTCATCGGGCAGTCCACGACTTGTCACAACAAATTAGAATGCAAATAAACGACAACTCCATCAACCGAAGGAATGTAGCTGGTTCATCAGAATCTGAATACAGGGAAATACCTACTGATCATTTACCTGGTACTGGTACCTATATATGGAATTGGCCCTACCAATGGGATACTCTAAGGAATCTAGTACAACAAACAGGTCTTGCTTTCCGAGATCAGGTATGTAAACGTTGATATTGTGCAGAGCGAGTGTACAAAAGATTGCCTGATCAAGGAAGGTAATCCATCATCATCATCTCAGATATTGGGCTATTATGCACGGGCAAATAGCTCTAACCACTTACCATCAAAGAAGTCGATAGCTGCACGTTACATGATCGGTTAACCCGTGACAACTATACGGCAACTCAGATCCAAAAATCGTTACTTTTATTATACGTAGAGGTCACAGAGATATCTACACTGGTATCGGGTCATAACCCTAGGTATCATATGTTCACGTTTACGTCTTGAAATTACAATATACACTATAATCAAAACGAATAACATATTACCTGAACATTTGGTATGATATTTATATGAACGAGCAAGTGAAACATACACTTTTATTTGCACCCACACTATCCGGTGAAATTGTACTGCGGACGAGACAAACTACCTGCATTACCAGAATTCAGACCACCCTTGCGGTATTCTATGGTACAAACGTACTCTTGTAGCACGGAAGACCATTCCTGAAGACGTTGGTTATTGGTCATCTTCATACGTAATGCTGAAAATATGTGCTACTCCCCAAACTATCGCCGAAAAATCTTTCTCAATCGTGGCCTGGTTGCGTTATTTGAGATGTAGTTTATGACTCAGACATTCTACAGGATGTTAATAGTATCCATCCATGATCTGACTGCGATCATGAAGTTATCGAGAACTATAGATATGAGCAGTTTTAAGGGGTTTGAAGCTGCTATCAGAGAAGTCTCTGCCCGCGTAATCTTGTTTGATGACCCCCTTTAAACATCCCATTCAGAGGTATGGCCAAGACTGCGTACTTCCTTACGAACTTCCTGTAGTACCCCGTCAAGGAACGAGTATGTTGATATGTTTGAAACATCATGATGTCTAGCTGGTATCATTGAAAACTGTTGACCGCTTTTGTCTCACAGGGAATTAGCCTAGTTGTATACTATGATTGATCCTTTTTAATTTGATGCTAATGTTATTATATGAATTAGGTCTTTGGATTATTGACGCGGAAATGTTTTAATGGACGACGGCTGAATATTGAATGACGGACTATTTGAATTCCCCACTGTCAACAATATGGCCTACTCAACGAATCTCACTGAATCCAAAGTCATCACATCTCAATGGTTTTACAGTGAAGTTAGCTTCCCGACGCTTCTTGAACAGCGAACGAACATGTTGCATGTGTTCTCCCAATGTGTCACTATGGACGATGACATCGTCGAAGTAGGCAAATCAAATATGATGTGCATGAGTCGGATGACCTTTTCGGGAGCCATTTTTCATCCCGAATGGCATGACACTGAAAAATCCATAATATGTGATCGTGATCTCATGCATTCCATATGACAAAGTGACTTGCCAGTCTCACATTCACAATTGGTGAGGATCACTTTTATCGCCGAAATATACATCTTTCATCATTTCCTGTAGAAATGTCTGGACTGCGATATGGCCCTGGGTGATGAGCGCCTCGCTCGTCGTTCTAATGGCATGTTCATTAAGTCTGTTCTACGAAGTTCAGTCTTCTGACCCTGGTCATGCTCGCTGCTGTTTTTCGTGTCCATTCAACTTTCCTCGTCACTTATGGGAAGGTTTACCCTACGGTATCTTCCCCCAAGTGTGGTGAACATGACGGATGGCGGTTTCTAACCGTCTGCCCTGTTAGTGTCAGACGGTCAATATATGTGACAGTTTCCCATCGACCGTTGCACTGTTTCTTGAGTGAATACACTGGGTGTAGACGACGTGTCATGTAAAATTGAGATCGATGTCAAAGGTCGCTACTGTTGCCTAAAATTAGGCAATCATTGAAAATTGCTAAATGTATGTTGGTGGGTTTATTAGGGGGAACGTGGGGCCAAGGTCAAAGGCCACTGTGACCCCAAAATAGAGGAAGCACTAAAATCAATTTTTATGTCAGTAGATACATAAGGGGTTCAACATTTTTTCAGTCATATCATGTGTCTACATGTGCCAGAACACGAGAGTGTCCACAGTTTCTTTTATCCTGAACACTGATCAGCCCAGCCAGTCCAGCACCTGGTCACCTATCCAAGTATTGATCGAGCTCAACGTTGCTTAACTTCGGTGATCTGGCGAGAATCGGTGTGCCCAACATGATACATCGTACCTGGTCAAAGACTGTGAATCCAAAAGCGGGATTTCAATAATAATCGCATATTTTTCAGCAGATACACATTCAAGTAGAACAATGCGTCTCCCACTTGAGGTCAAGTTCAAAGATCATATGTCACTGTGACCTCAAAATAGGAAAATTGCTAAAAAGTGAGTAGATACATTAGGGGTAGACGATGTGTCACTTAACAAAAATTGAGGTCAACATTAAAGGTCACTGTAACCCCAAACTCAGGAGATCATTAGAGAATTTTGAGGTATTGTGTATGTGTGAGGGAGGGGGGTAAGGTTATTTCCTGGTGTCTTTCCGAATGCATATACAAGTCATTTGCATGTGCTTGATAAGGAGGAGAGAATGTGATCCTTGCCACAAAATAGATCCCTCAAGAAGCCCATGGGCCTAGTTAACTCCTATTTCAAGTTTAGTTCACCATTCCGGATCCCGTATTACCTTAAAATATTCGAACAGAGATAAACCCTCATTAGTGACCGAATTTACTTTGTATGGCTCTGTCGACCCGATACAACTGCTGTAGAGTTAGAGCTGAAGAAGTCCACCTTGTACATCTCTCACCGTTAAACGAAACTATTTATTTTTAATACTTTTAAATGTATCAACAAAACGTGATCTTTATAAAGGCGTATAGATTTTTTTGGTTTATGTCAAATCTTTTCAAGTGAGGTATTATTTTGAGCAGTATTAAATGCAAGGAAGGCTCTTACAAACGAAAGATTATACGTCACTACCATCTCCAAATATCACGTGAAAGTGTTCTTTGCAAAATACTCACTGTAAGTCATTCCTTGAACAACATGTGTTGTCCCATTACCTCAAGCGATGTTTTACTGATACTCTGGAATGTGCTAAGCAAAATATACTTGTTAACGTGTGATGATGTGGGAGTGTACCTGCTCAGGTAAATTGAAATAATCTCCAATATCCGTATTGGAGGAATGTTTCTTATTAATGATTCAGTCGGATCAATCCCAATAAAATACTGTGGAGCATTTATAGCAGGATTATGTATTAACAAC
Source organism: Hanleya hanleyi (assembly GCA_036873755.1). Classification (NCBI taxonomy): domain Eukaryota; kingdom Metazoa; phylum Mollusca; class Polyplacophora; order Lepidopleurida; family Hanleyidae; genus Hanleya; species Hanleya hanleyi. Next base: position 35,097 of record JAVTVY010011164.1, on the reverse strand, counting down.
CCTTCCATTACACGCGCCTGGACCGTCATTCATAACTCAGCCGTCGTCCATTAAAGAATATCCGCGTCCATAATCAAAGTTCCTATTCCATATAACAGCATTAGCACAAAATTAAAAAATACAATCATGGTATACATAAACATAGGCTAGTTTCCTAAAAGAGAGAAGCGGTCAACAGTTTTCAATGATGCCGGCAAGACATCATGATGTTCCAAAAATATCACATCCGTATTGCTGATCAGTATTCTTAACATAATCACTACATACATGGAAGAAGAAATCATGGCGCAGAATACCAATACGGCACGAAACAGAGGCCTCATCGACAATCTACCGCGCCGAGGTCCTTTAGTATTTCAGGCCTTCCTGGAGGCGCTGAGACAGACGGGGAATGAGGGAATAGCATCTCTACTTCAATCCGAGGAACACACCTTAGTCATGGACATCCCCGAAGAGAGTAGAGGTAGCAAAAGGGCCCAGGAAGTGTCCGATCCACCTACCAAACGTGCTGCTCGTTCCCAACTAACACCTTCAAAAACGCCTCAGCAAGAGCCTCACAAGTGCCTCAGCAAGCGGAGGAAGAGGTGCTACTCCCTATGTCTGTGGAGCAGGTGAATGACATCATCCAGCAGGCCTACCAGGTGGCCCAGATGAACAGTTGGAAGCTCACTCCCTATTTAACTAACCGTGAAAGATGAGCAAGTGCACTTTAATGCATCAGCCTGGGAAGACAAACCACCTAAGCATATCGCCTTGTCGTTTGAGCATTGGGAAAGAGTACAGGGATTGACACAAAGTCAAGTCATCGAGGCGGTCATTGAGGAACAGGGGAGCGACCAAGCTAAATTTTGTGTGGGGAACGATGTGTTCTATGTTCAAGAACATGCTGCTGGTGCGTATTCGTAAATGGAATTTGAAGAAAGATACGCGTATTCCCTTACCTGAGGGAGTCACTCTACAAATACCTGCGTGGCGTAAACTTCAGGGCCTGACAGACGAAATTAATGAAGCCTTGTCTGACCAGCTGTCTGAGTATATCTATAAAAAGTACATTGAAATCTTCCTGTATCATCTTATACCGCGCATTCTACACTTGCGTCTCGCATAATGTGCAGGCTGTCAGAACAACGGGCCGTTAAACATATATACGTCTCTGGACATCATGCCACCACCAGACGCGCTGATGACTGAGGCGCTACACGACATCAACGAGACGGAAATCGCGGAGGCATTGGAAGCGGCCTGCCCACCGAGAATTCCACGTGATCGGATTGCTGCCTTCATATTCGTGCACCAGGGCGCGAAAGAAATGGAAGACTTCAAACAAGTCTTGTTGGCTAAATATTCTAAATATTAAACATTCAGACATTACCTGACAAGAAAGACATGGAAGAATTCAAACAAGTCTTGTTGGCTAAATATTGAACATTCAGACATTACCGTATTCCTACATTCTATGTTCATTCTATGTTCATTCTACCATCATGGTGACACCGTATAACTCTATTAGAAAATTTAACACAAAGAGCCTACCGTGGTGAAAACCTTATATTCATTCTACTGTGTTGTTAATAAATATTAAAAATTCAACTAATTTGTGTCAGTGTTCACTCTATGCAGGGGGAAGGTGTGTGAGCTCATGTTGTACTTTTTAGTTAGAAAGCTCCTCTTTCGGGAGTATTGGTTGACCCTGATAAGGGTCGTTAGGAAGTACAGAGGGTTGACCATCAGGCCGTGAGTTCACGGCCGGAAGATTCTTTTGACTCCACATACGTTGCCCCGACACACAGGGCACCGTAAAGCCACATGAAAGTCTCCTGTGTCTGGGCAGTGGCAGCACTCCGCATTGGTTAAGAAGCTTGGAAGACATGGACCACATAGGGCTAGGTGTCCACACGGGGAAAAGGCGTACTCCCTCTCATCGTCGTGGCAGATGGTGCATGTGGATTTCCTTATCTCTTTATCCAGTCGTCGTTGCAGTACAAACTTCTCCTCTTCCACTTCTTGAAGTTGTTGTCGTAGCCGCGCCAACCGGGTCACCTCGGGTGGTGGTGTTGTTGTGCCAGGTAGTAGCCGTCGTTGTGGTAGCCGTCGTTGTGGGAGACGAAGATGTAGTTGCTGGTGAACCCATGCTGCGAGTGTTTAACCACCCCATTTGTGAAGGACTTGACGCCTGTTCATCTTCTTCGTCTTCTACTTCTTATCTGTCTGTATCATCATCGTCAGCGTCCAGAGTGTCATCTATATATCTTGTTGTCTGGCCAGCTCCTTCAATTCTCCCGCAGTCTCCCGAGTGAGTACCCGATTGAGCGTGGTCATTAGTTTAGGAACTTGTTGTCCATGCGCCCTGGCTTGGTCTCTCACAGCTTCAGCACTCTCCCTCAAAGCTTGAACGCTTAGCTCCCTCAAAGCTTCTTCTCCCATGTTGAACGCGTTGAACAGTGCAACCAACCACATCATGACTGATGCTAGACGTCAGTGTGTGTAGCAGACGAGAGGCAGCCCGCTTTTTTATACTCTACCATAGAGGACCCGGATGCGTGCGCGCGGACGTCGGAGAGATTTTCTGTCTGAACGTCGTCTCGGCCAGAAAGACAAAATGGTCTGTGCTTTCTGCAAGATTTGGAAGCGGGCTAAATTTTCAATAAACGAGAGTTGAGATCTAAAACAACTTTAAATATATACCTTGGCATGTTCTAGTGTAATCCTGAAAAATTCATAGGGCTAACGGCTGCATAAATATACTTTTTTAAATTATTTTCCAGGTTTGAAAGACCGAATTTCACTTGCGCGGCTGTGTTAAAAGTACGGTAAATTTGAAATAAACTGGCTTACGTCTCTAAAACTATTTTAGGTTTCTGCCTTACAACGTTAAAATGTCATTCTAAAAAAATCCGGAGGTTTATAGATGAGGAAATGTGAAATTTTTGCTTCCAACCCCTCTAGTGTGAAAACAACCATTGACACTCATAGCTGTATTCGGTCCCGTACTCCAATACCTGGGGAGTTTTTCCATCACGGGAAGATCACGTGAACACTACATGTACAGGTCATTTTGAATGATAGGAATGCATGTACTGACCTTTTCGTTAATCCGGGGACTTGCTTACACCCTTGTACATCCGTTTGGTTTAAATGATAGTGTCAGTGGGTTCGGCAATGCTACAAACCGCCGTTCAAATATATCCAACATTACCCAGCTATTTAAACCCCATCAACGGAGACATCGCAGCCATGGTTTGCGAAAGTTTAATAGTTCGATGATTCACGATCATATCACTTTAAATTATTTAGTGGGGTTATCTAACACACCCAATAGTATACATAGCTTACGTGCAGTTCTGTATGCGTTACCTCTGAGAGCTTTATATCGAATAGCCAGAGATATACAACAATCTGCGTCTTCAGGAAATATAATACCACCAACAATCAGTAAAGTATGTCAAAATATAGCGTATTTTCGGTTGTATCGTCCAGTGAACATAATCGAAACATCTCAAGATCGGCTTTTCTTGAAACTCAACTAGTTAGATAAAGGACTGGACATTATTAATTTACCTCGAATCCTGAATGATCCAGAGGTACGCAACGCTGTACCAAACTATTTTAAGTTCACAGAACCTCCTTGCATTTCATATAAGTATACTAAATCTATAGCCGCCAAAATATTCAATTACTCCAATGCTGTCAAGGAGTTTGACTGGAACTTATACAGGTCAGGAGGCTATAGTTGTGATTGTGAATCGTCGAACTTTATCTATACAACATTCAAACATGTTGTGACTGGTGACCTTGATGAGGTGAATGATAAGGACCTGAAATTACTCCTGATGAAAGGACCAAAATATAGAGAGCCAAGAAGAATAAATCTGAAGATCGACCAGAAGATAGTCCTGTCTGCATTGGAACAGTACGTTATTGTTTGGTCGAAGCGAGAAAAAGTTGAACCTACAGTACTCGTTGATTGGCTGGACCTCTCCAAAAGCAAGGTCGTTGAAACAATCCGCCATATTGACAGAAGTACTCTTCCCCAACCAAAACAAGTACTGAGAAACCTCAATTCGCGAGAAGTTCTTGCAAATCTCCAGAGTAAATTCGTTATTGTCCCAGCAGACAAAGCTCCAAATAATATAATATTCATATGTAAATATTACTATTAGCAGGTGCTGGTTAAAGAATTGAGTGCAGACCTATCATCATCAAATACGGCTACTTACTCCCAAACTTCATTTACTCTGGAAGATTTATTTACCAATCACAAAACGTTTCTCAGGGAAAGAGGTATTTGTCTTCCAACCAATCATAACGACATACCAAACGTATGCTGGACTCCCAAAATGCATAAATCACCATACAAAGCTAGATTCATAGGTGGTTCAAGAAGCTGCACCACCAAGCTTCTTTCAACCCTATTGACGAGGGCCCTTCAGGAGGTAAAAGCATTTTGGGAAAGGTATTGCGCCACTATTTCTAAAAACTCTGGCGTTGAATATATGTGGATATTAAATAACTCAAAATGTCTTACGGAAGAACTTGATGCTAAAGGTCACATACCGTACAGACATGTATCCACATGGGATTTCTCGACTCCCTATACTACAATCCCTCATCAGGACCTTATTGACCGTCTAAGTTCATTAATAGTATCTGTGTTCAAGAAAACTGATCGTAGATATGTTAATGTCGGAAGCCATAAAGCATTCTTTAGCTCTACTACATACAAGAGATACCATTCATGGGATGTTTCTTTGTTTATATAGTTGCTTGAATTTCTCATTAAAAATATCTATGTGAAATTTGGCAACACAATATATCAGCAGCATATAGGTATTCCAATGGGTACTAATTGTGCACCCCTGTTGGCTGACCTGTATCTGTTCTCTTATGAATATGACTACATGCAGGCGCTTTCAAAAACCGATCCATTCAAACCCGTTCCTTCTCATTCACCAAACGCTATATAGACGATCTTCTCGCTGTGGATAATCGCTATATAAATGACGCAGTGAAGGATATATATCCACCTTCACTGGATCAGAAGGAAACTACAGATAGCCCTACAGGCACATCATATTTAGATCTATATCTCTACAAAATGAAGCGGGCATTCTCTCTCGTCGACTTTATGACAAAAGAGATGATTACAATTTCGACATCGCAAACTATCCCTTTCTGGACAGTAATATTCCAGTGGGACCTGCATCTGGCGTATACATATCTCGCCTAGTAGCATTTGCTAGATCTTGTGTTAATTGTGACGATTTCAATCAACGTCACAAAACATTGTTGCAGAAACTTATAGGGCTATTCCTCCAAGCCCCTCCACTCAAAATTTCTCAAATTTGGCGATACATATCGCACGCTGATAGCAAAATACGAACGTCGCGTATAAGATCTATGGCGTTACGTTTCGTAACTTGTGTCTAATTCCGCTTAACCCGGGGTTAGGGGCCGTATGAACCCATGTATTTCAAGATCCTCATGGTGCTCATATGAACAGTCACAATCAAAGCGTGACTGAGATACATCAGTCTCTAGATATCGACTTTAGAACGATTATTATGGATTAAGAATACTGATCACCGATACGGATTTGATATTTTTGGAACATCATGATGTCTTGCCGGCATCATTGAAAACTGTTGACCGCTTCTCTCTTGCAGGAAACTAGCCTATTTTTATGTATACTATGACTGTCTTTTTTGAATTTGGTGCTAATACTGTTATATGGATATGGAATAGATCTTTGGATTATGGACGCGGATATTCTTTAATGGACGACGGCTGAATTATGAATGACGGACTAGACGCCTGTATCCTGGACCTTGCACATGTAGTGTTCACTTGATCTCCCCGTGATGGAAAAAACCCCAAGGTATTAGACTCCCGGGCCTTCTCTCTCGTCGACTGTATGACAAAACAGATGATTACAATTTCGACATCGTAAACTATCCCTTTCTGGACAGTAATATTCCAGTGGCACCTGCATATGGCGTATACATATCACGTCTAGTAGCATTTGCTAGATCCTGTGTTAAATGTGACGACTTTAATCAACGTCACAACACATTGTTGAAGAAAGTTATAAAACAGGGCTACACCACCAAGCGCCTCCACTCAAAATTTCTCAAATTTGGCGATACATATCGCATGCTGATAGCAAAATACGAGCGTAGCGTGCGAGATCTATGGCGTTACGTTTCGTGTCTAATTCCGCTTAACCCGGGACTAGGGGCCGTATGAACCCATGTACTTCTACATCCTCATGGTACTCATATGAACAGCCACAATCAAATCGTGAATGAGATACATCATTCTTTAGATGACGACTTTACAACGAATATTGTGGATTAAGAATACTGATCAGCGATACAGATTTGATATTTTTGGAACATCATGATGTCTTGCCGGCATCATTGAAAACTGTGGACCGCTTCTCTCTTGCAGGAAACGAGCCTATGTTCATGTATACTATGATTGTCTTTTTGAATTTGGTGCTAATGCTGTTATATGGAATAGGTCTTTGGATTATGGACGCGGATATTCTCTAATGGACGACGGCTGAATTATGAATGACGGACCAGACGCTTGTAATTAGAGTACGGGACCGAATACAGCTATGGGTGTCAATGATTGTTTTCACACTAGAGGGGTTGGAAGCAAAAAATTCACATTTCCCCATCTATAAACCTCCCGAATTTTTTAGAATGACATTATAACGTCGTAAGGCAGTTTTTAGAGACGTAAGCCAGTTTATTTCAAATTTACCGTACTTTTATCACAGTCGTGCAGGTGAAATTCGGGCTTTCAAACCTGGAAAATTATAAAAAAATATATTTATGCGGCCGCTAGCCCTATGACTTTTTCAGGATTACACTAGAACATGCCAAGGTATAAATTTAAAGTTGTTTTAGATTTCAACTCTCGTTTATTGAAAATTTAGCTCGCTTCCAAATCTTGCAGAAAGCACAGACCTTTTTGTCTTTCTGGCCGAGACGACGTTCTTCAACATGCAATATCTTGACGATGCAACCGGTGAATTCATTGATATTGAAGATTCGCAACAACACCAGCAATATCTTGACGACGCAACAGGTGAATTCATCAATATCGATGGAACCACACAAGACAATAGTACCAACGAGGTATGGCTGGAAGAGATTATAGACAATCTGTTGAGAGAAGAAGAAGAAGTAAAAGAAGAAGAAATAGAACAGACGGTAGATGGTCGGAAGACTTTGAGCAACAGCAGGAGCAACAGCAGCAATATCTTGACGACTACTTCACGGAAATAACAAGACTGCAGAGGGACACAACACTGGGGTGGTAAAGCAATTACCATGTGTCAAATGTTTTACCCACTACGCCAAATTCGCCCTATTTCCCTGTGGACACCAAGCGTGCAGGGAGAGCAGGTCCTACGTCCAGTTGCATACCCATCCCGTGTGCACTCGTCCAGCTGAGATGTCCCCTATGCCCCAAGAGGAGAGAAGAACTGCTCCAATCGTGGTAATCAGTACAACTCATCCGGCCCGTATCAGGGCCACCAAATTACTCCCGAAAGAGAAGCTTTCTAACTACAAAGCACAAAAAACACAAGCTCCTACATCTTGCATACACCTAGGTAAATAACACCTAGTGAATGGCAACTTCCCAACTCGATTGGTTGAAATAACGGTATCTGATTGGTCCAAAAACGCGCACCCACAAAACGCCAGAATCCCACCAAGCTCGGGTATATGAAATCCCAGGTTAAAGTCCTATACCATAACCCAGGATGATGTCGATTGGCTGTCTAAATGGGTTAATCATTCGTTCGATTCTTGGTTTGTGCTTTAGAAGTGGTTAACCAGAAGACTATACTGTGGAGTCATGTGGCTCTGTCAGTATGTCGGCACCTCTTCCCACTTCTCTTATATGCGTTGTAATTGGTTGAATGATCGTCTTGCCATTGGTCCAAAATGTGTCTCGGCATTCTTCCTGGGTTAATTTACAATCCCCTTTTTGTGCTCAAGCTATGTATACGGAAATCCTAGGTTAAATGAATTCCTATACAAATAACATTACACTACCGAATGGTGACGGAATTTCACGAAGGTATGGGAGCAATTCACATGATGTAGTATTAGAAAAGCGCATTTCGAACCTTATTGACCTTACGGCGCAGAGTATAGTAACAGTATTTTTGTCTTCACATGGAGTAGTATAAAAGCACATTTCGAGCCCTATTGACCTTGCGGGGCAATGCGCAAAGGCTAGTATATTGACTCACATGGTGTAGTATAAAAAGCGCATTTCGAACCCTATTGACCTGGCAACAACCTGTACTACTCTCTATAGACAGGCCTCTCAGGCCGTTTCTATTCATTGACCACCATGGCAGCGAGCGGAACAGAGCTTGCGTTGTTCCAACTGACACGGAACGTCTACCTCATCGTCAATGATGATCACCTGGAGCTAGTCAAGAAGAACCGCAGGAGGTGAAATTTTTTTATCGTTATCAGGTTGGACTGTATTGACACGGTTGTTACAGGGAAAAGAGCCCGAAGTCGATTTCACGCACGTCGGAGTCGGTGTATACATACGAAGTAGTGGTGATTCTCCCCCCCGGTTGGAACAGCGCGGTCGTCCCCATATCACACTTCGTCCGTCACTATGGTTAGCCCTGAAAGCTGTACTCCCCAAGGTCGATGACTTACTGTAGCATGAAGCTAAAGAGCTAGCAGCAGAAGACCCTGTGCTTTCCCGATGTCTCACACCTGGCTACACTATTGTTGTATCCCAAACGAGTGGAACTCATCGACAACCGAACGGAGTGTACATCCGAATCGCAGGTCTCTTTGTCACGAGAAGGATGGACCCAATCGCCAGGTCTACATTTTCCGCGGTTCCTTTTTTGCTCGACTCACCTGTCTGAAAGGAAGTCATTTTACCCTGGACCCCGATCTATGGACGGCCTCATTGTCGATGAGGTACTATATCTATAGGGTCCACACAGTCTAGAGCGTCATTGTCTCATCATGAAGCGAACACAGAACAGCGGAACCCGGTGAGGCACCCGGATGGGCACCAGGTGGGGTGAGGGTCTGACCAAGATGTGGATACGGTGTTAACGGATTTGTATTACCAGTCCAGTCAGTCCAGCCGCTTATAGCGCTGTGGGAGCGCTCGCTCGAGCTGCGCAGTCCCAAGGCATCAGTGGAGCTGAAGTTTGGGAATGGTTAAAAACCCAAGACACTTATAGCTTACATCGAGCAGCCCGACGGCATTTTCGCCGTAACCGAGTCATCGTAGGAGGCATAGACGCACAATGGCAGGCAGATTTGGTCGATATGAGTCGGTTTGCTGCCCACAATGATGGACATCGGTACATGTTGACCTGTATCGATATTTTATCCAAGTACGCATGGATAGTACCCATCCGGACCAAAACAGGAGAGAATCTTATACAGGCGTTCCAGCAGATTTTCCGGAGTCGCAAACCCCTCTATTTGCAAACGGATGAAGGCACAGAATTTCTCGACCGACACTTTCAAGCCTTTCTCAAGAAACAGAAGGTGTTTTTCTTCCATACGTACAACGAAACCAACGCCTCTGTGATGGAGCGGTTCAATCGGACCTTGAAAGGACGGATGTACAAGTATTTTACAGCCAAAAACACCCGACGGTACATCGATGTGCTACCTCAACTGGTCCGAGGGTACAATCGAGCCTATCATCGCAGTATCCAACGGGCTTCCGTCGATGTGACGGAAGGCAACGAACATCAAGTGCGCCGTACGCTGTACTCACCCCCTGAAGCACCTATAACTTCACCCCGTTACAAACGCGGAGATGTGATACGGATCAGTAAAGTCAAAGGTGAATTTGAGAAAAGTTGCTTGCCCAACTGGAGTGATGATCACTTTGTCATTGTTCGCCATAGTCCCCGAAACCCACACGTCTATCAACTGGAAGATCTACAAGGAGAAACACTGCAAGGCACGTTTTACGAGGCGGAATTACACCCGGTCGTAAAAACACAGTAAGACGGTGGAGGAGATTTTGAAAACGGAACGTCGACGTGGCATCCCCTATCATTTCGTTAAATGGCAAGGTTGGCCCAGTTCGTTTAATTCCTGGGTCTCCGCCCGTGACATGAAACGGGTATAAATTCTACCTCACGTCTCCTACAGCGTTCAGTCTAGGGCTGTACCATGGATAGTGCACAACGTCCTTTACTACTGCGTACTCGAAAAGGACAAGTCGGTACTGTCGTGTGTATACTAGCGCTTCTGGGTGTCTTGTTTGGAGGTGTCTTCTACGACTTGGCGTACCTGATATCCTGTTTCAACCTACCCGCCATCTCACCCACACCCGTCATCTCGCCACCCCAAGGGTGCACCCCAGGGATTCTTCCATTCGGCAAGGATTGGACAATGGGTCCGTTTTTCGGCCCCCAGTTGTCGTAAACTCTTCAACCCCAATCACTTATATGTATATATTTTCTGAAAAAGCATGATTAGGCTATTATTTTAAGACTAGCACTGCTATGATATAGAAAAATGAATCTCAAACATTCCCCTCCAAGCTTGCTTCATTTTTCCTAGCAAACCCCTTAAAATGTCGAAAAATGGTCAAATTCGGCCCAATTTCCAGAAAAATCTGTAAGAGCGATTTCAATTAAACTTCTTACTCACGTTTCCAGGCCCGGTCTCAACTTAAAAAGGCAAAAAAAGTGGGGGTCAACCTGCCCGTTTTTTGTCAGATTTTCTTCCCGTAAATGAGTCCTGGTTTTTAGGCACACCCAAGGGGCATAACTGAGGCAGGACAAAATGTACTCCACGATCTCGATCACCGTGTAGACGAAACCAGCCATCGACCTGTACGTGCTCGTTTGAAGCGTTGATAATGCTGAATAGGATGGTATTATAGATATAAGCTATTAAGAAGACTAGAAGAATTATGATGTAGCAGAACACGGGCAGTCTATCGTATTATGAAATTAGACCGGGGCCATTACTACGAAAATGTGGAGAGCAACCTTAAGGGGCAGGGTGTTTTTCGCGAAATTAATTATACACATTTATCGTAATCTGGGAGTGTTTGCGAGTATGGCGGTATACAACTCTTGCCAGTTATGCATCATATAGTGGGAAATTCGACCGATAACTTTTCCCCTACCCCATCTTTGTTTTGATCACTTTTGCCAACTCCAACAGGATTATCGCGAACAAAACTCAAAATTAAACCATCTGCTCTTAATAATAGACATCCATTCTGCAATATGAAAGCCGTGGTTGCCTTCACGCTCTCCAATGATACCAGGAAAGAGGGGAAAATGCAAATACGTGATGTAATCAACTCTAACAGTTGGTAATTTTGCACTAATTTTTTTCCTAGAAACATGGAAAAGGCTTCAGAAACTTCAGAAATAATTCATAAAACCTTAATAATATACAACCGTTCCATCCTTTATGGACTGTAAATGGGTTCTCTTGTAAAGAAAATAGTTCTGGAAAATTTATATCATTCTGATAGGACCTGGTTCTGCCATAATATCTACCGAAATCTCATTCCAGGGATACATAACTCCTGTATAGAATGCAGTATGCACTAACTTCAATAGTATACTAACGGCCACACTGTGGGGTATTTTAATCGAACTCCTGGTCTTCTTTTTACCTGACTCCGAAAATAGCACTTTAGATGTAACTAGGCAGTCAAAATTAAACAATCTGGCGTAATGACACATCTCCGCTCCGTAATGGAGTTTACACTGTGATAATGCATAGACTCCACTATTATGCCTTAAAGGGTGCACACCAGGGATTCTTCCGTTTTTCGGCCACCAGTTGTCGTAAACTCTTCAACCCAAATCACTTATACGTATATATTTTCTGAAAGAGCATGATTAAGCTATTATTTTAAGACATAGCACTGCTACGAAATGGAAAAATTAATCTCAAACATTCCCCCCCAAGCTGGCTTCATTTTTTCTAGCAAACCCCTTAAAATGTCGAAAAATGGACAAATTCGGTCCAATTTCCAGAAAAATCTGTAGGAGTGATTTCAATTAAACTTCTTACTCACGTCCCCAGGCCCGATCTCAACTTATAAAGGCAAAAAAGTGGGGGTCAACCTGCCCGTTTTTTGTCAGATTTACTTTCCGTAAATGAGTCCTGGTTTTTAGGCACACTCAAGGGGCATAACTGAGGCAGGACAAAATTTACACCACGATCCCGATCACCGTGTAGACGAAGCCAGCCATCGACCTGTACGTGCTCGTTTGAAGCGTTGATAATGCTAAATAGGATGGTATTTTTGATATAAGCTATTAAGAAGACAAGAAGACTTATGATGTATCAGAACACGGGCAGTCTATCGTGTTATGAAATTAGACCGGGGCCATTACTACGAAACTGGTGGTCGTGAATGATCTGATGGCCGAAACGGATAGTCGAGTAACCCGGATTTTTACCCATCATCGCCGGCTGAGTATCATCTACATCGTCCAAAATCTCTTCAGTAAGAACAAAGAGCACAGGAACATCAGTTTGAATGCCCAGTATGTGGTGTTGTTCAAAAACCACAGAGACGCGTCACAAATTATGCACCTGGCGAAACAGATGTATCCTAAAAACACCGCCTTTGTTCGGGAAGCCTTTGAAGATGCCACCCAGGAGGCCCACGGCTACCTGCTCATCGACTTGAAACAAGGGGCACCTTCGGCACTTCGATTGCGGACCCACATTTTCCCGGGTGAGTTCCAGACGGTGTACACGCCCAAATAAAAGAACAAGAGTTGACTTCAAATCATTCACTTCCTCATCATATCTGCGCGGATACGGAAGCACGCGCCGGCGTTCCGCATGTTACGCAGCGCGCCACCGGAGGTGGTCCGGGTCCTGGTGCGCGGGGTGGATGCGGGATTTGTACGGTGCTTGTGTGATGTCGCTTATAACGTGTTAAAAGGGAATCTTCCCCTCAGTCATCTGCAGAAAGGGAAATTACAACGGCACAACACGGGTCTCCGAACGCTGGTGAAGAAGACGAGTTTAAAGAAAAAGAAACAGGTGTTACAGAAAGGTGGATTTCTCGGGGCACTACTCGCTCCATTAGCAGCCTCCGTGCTGGGACCGTTAGTAGGGTGTATCTTGGGTGGAGGACGCTAACGTCATGGAACTTACGAAAAAAATGATGCTGGTCGAACCTTGCCTGTTACAAAGTTTGCAATCACCCTACCCTGTCCCTGCCACCGTACAACAACTGCAGTCCCTCGATGAAGAGATGAATGGCGTACTTCAACGCCGACTGCCAGATCACGAGAAAATTCAACTCTACCATCAGACGCTGAACCGGTACAAGACCTTTATGGATCAATATATCGGTGGTTCAACATCATCACCACCACCACCACCACCAGCCTCATCATCCCCTCAGCTCGAAGATGAAGTGTTGGCCAGTGTCCCTAAGGTGTTCAAGACCAAGGCCCGTTTTTGTTGGACCGGGTGAAACAGAATCCTGATAGGGGTTGGACCGAACAGGGGGAACTGCTTATTCGAAACCGAGTGGTGCCGGGGTCTCATATCACCGATCTGATCAACGATACGGTGCGTTCTCGCAAAAATTCTAATCCACCGGGTTGGAAAGCCTTTGCTCAAGCGTTAAAAGACACACACGTCCCTCAAGAATTGGTGGGGAATCCTCAACGCTGGACTTGGATGCAGAAACCGTGGATGCAACAATCGCCGAGTGCCTACCACCACCTTCTTGGGAAGATACCCCTTTGACACCCCCAAAACACCCTCACGGCGGGCACGTTCTTTTCATCGCTATTCGAAATCTAAGACGGGTAGCATCCAACGACGGTCACGATGGCGGATACAACCGCCCAAGGCCTGGGACCCCTATTAAAGCCGGGAGCTGAAGCAGAAAATCTCAGTCGTCATGTTTTACCTCACGTTGCCTAGTAACAGTTCGCTCGATGTGTTTCCTCACAACACCTTGGCCAAGTACGTGACCCAGTTACCGCAACCGTTGCATTTACCTGGACGGTGGAAATGTGGACTCGTGGATATTGGTACATGGATATAAGGACGTGTGGTGCGTGGTGACCTACGAAGGCAAAGTAACCCGACTGACCCTACCCGAAGGCCAATACGATACCCCCAAGGAGTTCATACAGAGGCTGAACACACTGATGCATTATAAGTCTCTACGGGTGGTCACGAATACTTCAAAACCCGTCAAATCCTTTCCCTTCATCAACCATGTGGACTTCGATTACACCACACACAACGACAAGGCCTGTCTCCTTCTCAGCCCCAACGTGAGTGTCGAACTCAGTCCTAGCCTACAGCAAATGTTAGGTCACCTTCACCCGGTCTATTCGGGTCCAAGCACCGACAGAACCGAACTTACGATGGATATGAAAGTGGATATGTACGGACTCTACGTCTACTCGGACGTGGTCGACAACCACATTGTCGGGGATGTCAACACACCTGCATTAAAAAGAAGTATGGAGATCAAGTCACCCAGAATTTCAACAACATACTCTACCTACCCGTACGACAGACCGATATCAACACGATCGCGGTGGATATAAGAGATGACACGGGACGCCCGGTCGCATTCGAACGAGGGAAAGTGGTGCTGACACTTCATTTCCGACAAGCACGTTCTCCCCACTTCGTATAATGTACGTGCCTTAACAGTGTCATACGGCCAGCTATGCAGACGATTACAAGAAACAAACGGGAGGTGGAGGTCAGGTATTTAGCGGTGCACGCATGCAACGAGGTCACGGGCTGGGAAACACACTGGGAAGCATTGTCAAAACGTTCTTGCCCTTGGTGACACGTGGAGTAAAAGCAGTGGGCAAACAAGCGGTACGCAGTGGACTGCAAGTTGCCGGTGATGTCTTGAGTGGCAAGGCATCCCGACAAGCCTTGAAACGACGGGCCAAAGAAGCAGGCAGCGTCTTGGTCGGCAAAGCCCTTAAAAGACAACCCCCGTCACATCGGAGAGTCATTCGACGGCCAACACACTGACGACGCACACCCCAGAAGAAGAAGAGAGACATCTTCGCATAAGACAAATGAGAGAC
Source organism: Hanleya hanleyi (assembly GCA_036873755.1). Classification (NCBI taxonomy): domain Eukaryota; kingdom Metazoa; phylum Mollusca; class Polyplacophora; order Lepidopleurida; family Hanleyidae; genus Hanleya; species Hanleya hanleyi. The sequence goes on along the minus strand of JAVTVY010011164.1, from coordinate 20,006 downwards.
ACTCCGAGTCGCGTCCGTCTACCAACTGTGAATTGGATTTGTGGACCACCCACACAGACCAGTATCGCCGAGGATCGTTGGGTATCTGCACTTGAGCAAGTAAATCACCATAAACATCTTGGTATAACCTTTGATTCAACTGGTAGCTGGAAGTTGCATATTGAGGCGATGGGAAAAAAGGTCGGACCTATGATAAACTGTTTGCGAAGTCTTAAATATAAATTAAGTAGAAAAAGTATGGAAATTTTATATAAATCATTCATTCTACCAATATTTGACAATGCCGATGCCATTTGGGACAATTGTATTCAATATCAATGCAAAATTTTAGAAAACCTACACTTAGATGCCATCAGAACAATCTGTGGTTCACCCCGAGGGGTGAACCACGATTTATTATATGAAGAAACAGGATTCACCTCATTAGCAGTGCGTAGAAACCGAAACAAACTAAAACTTATGTACAAAATAGTAAATCGCCAAACACCCCCTATGCTTTATAACCTATTGCCCGAACAGGTTCGTGAAAACAGTCGGTATCCACTGAAGAACCACCTGGATCTCCGCACATTACGCTTCAGAGGAAACCTGTATTATCAGTCGTGTATTCCCTCTGGAATTCGTCTGTGGAATAACGCTGATATTACTTTACGTTCATCTCCCAATTTACATACTTTCTGTCATAAAACCTTTACCAGGCATGCTGTACCACAACATTTTCATCTTGGTGAACGGAATCTCCAAGTTATTCATTCACAGTTGAGACTAGGCTGCAGTCAGCTGAAAGCCGACATGTATCACCAACATATAGCAGAGAATCCATATTGCGTATGTGGCAATTCTAATGAAACGGCGTATCATTTCTTCTTTGTCTGTACAATACACAATACTCACAGGGCACAATTATTCAATGAAATCGGTCATAATGTAAATATTGATACACTGCTATTTGGTGATTCCTCAAAGAATTTTGAATATAATGGTTGCATCACTTCATTTATGCACGCCTATATCAGGCGAATCGGTAGATTTAAGATCTAAAGTTCAATATATGAGTTCACTTGTACCATTTTTACAACTCTCGATGTGATTGCCGAAATGTTTTTATTGATGTTTCTAGAACTGTATGTAGATAGCGCACGCACTATTGTTTTTCACACCATCTCACTAATATATAATTTACTACATATCATCGACTATAACAGAATCTACATCGAAGAACACTGTATTGATCAAACGACCACCTATTGTATATGTAATCTGTATATAGGGAGAGGGTTTGATATAGGCTCATTTCCATTTATATCTTTTCTTGGAAATATAAAATACTGTTTAAACCAACAATAGTACGTCTTGGACGACAGGGCGATCATGGCATCTCCACTCCACTCTAACTTGGCCCGGCGTCCGCTTGTCGTACTCGTAATGGTCGCGTCGAGGTAACCACTGGTCCCGTTCCGCCTCATACTGCGCACGTAATTCGGGTTTGACGAGTGACTCCCATTCCGCATTAGAGACGGCCATATAGGCAGAGTCCGTGCCCATCTCCATGAGTTGCCAGTCTGATGGATTGAAATACACACCCATGAAATCATATAAAAATTATAGCATCCTCAGCTTGGCTACCTGGTATACCATACATCCAATTTGGAGCGGGAAGTTGTAACGAATGGCCTTCTTGGCTGAAGTGACTTCATACGTATCATAATCGATGACGTCCACGGACCGAAACAGGGGCGAGTTGATATTTTGCGGGCTTGTTTGGTAGTACAGATTGGTTGGTCAACGTTTTTCCATAGTAGGCATTGCCCGTCAGTTTTCAGGATTCCTCGATAATGGCCTGACTGGGATCTTTATCTCCTTGACGACGGGCAGACGTCACGATATCGGCATGCCCCGCAAAACAGTCGTTCGGTACGTACTGTAGGACTTATATGTGTTGTAATTGGTACACTCGCGTCAATTCGAGGCCGCGTCTCATGTACCATTGTGGTAGAGGGGTGCCCAGCAAGATTTGTTCCCCCACATGCTCCCGATCAGCATCCGACGAGGACGAGGCAGGCACTCGTGTTGCTCAGCATAGGCGCCCATGGTGTCTCCAATGTCATCCCTACTCACCAGCGTATTTTTAAAGATGGGTGGGCACTGGGCGAATAGTGGCTTGTGGTTGTCGTGAACATGCAGGTCGCATTCCACAAAACCCGTAGAGGTCCCCGGAATGAACGGCGTCGAAAATCTGTGGCATGGTCAGGAGTCGCCGGCGACTGAGGGGGTACTCTTGCGCTTTAAGGAAGCGGCGTAAGTGTGTGAGGGCCTGGCACATGGTGTGAAATTCACACTCCCACATTTCCATGAGCTGGTAGCCCATCTCTTTCACGTGATCCCCATTCTCCACCACTTCTGCTCGTAGATCTTCTGCCGATTTTCCACGTCGTTCGTTGGATGGAATTGGACTGGGCCAAGTAAGGGTAGAGAAATTCTTTCACCATGTTCAGATCGTATCGACCTGAATTGAAGCCGAGCACAGGTAACTGGCCTAGGTATTGTAGGAAGCGGGCCTTCAATTTCTCCGCATACGGCTTAGGTAAAGGTACATCCTGCGGCTGAATGTCCTGCATCTCTGGCTCCGACTCCGACTCCGACTCTCGACTCTTCATCGTCGCTGAAGGGCACACCGGGTGTAGGAATACGATCGTTGAGTTGGTCCAGTACGTCCTGGAATTTGGACACCAACAGTTCTGTACTGACCGCACTCACTTCCTCTAAATATACCATCATCCGGGTAATCAACTCAGGGGAATCCCCAGTGGACACGAAACATACGGGTGCAGCGTCATAGCCGGACACGCTGCTGGAAATGCTGACACTCAGAGGAATATGGCGCTATGTCCACCGCGTTTTGGCTGAGAAAATGTCCATGGGTTCCATAATGGCCTCGAAATCATAACACGCCCGGTATGGAAAATAACGGCCCTGTAGCGGTATGACAATCCCCTCATCAGCCAGCTATTCGAAAATAGTAGGCGTGTTGTAGTACACATCACCAGGAAATTTGCGTTTTACACTGTTGTCGCAAATCTTCTCGTGCCGATGTAAACGCCAAGACTGTTTGAACACGCGATGGCATTGAGAACAACTGTAGGACTGGGTGTACAGGCTCATATCGTAGATCAGGGAAAAATGACTCGCCCACCGTTGTCGAACACATTGACTTTCATCGTAGAGGCATACCGTTCTGTTGAGCGATGAACCAATTCAGCCACAAATGTATCCTCCTCCTTCGGTAGTAAACGGCATACAAAGATATGTACGTGGAAAAGCGATTCCATGACATCCAAATACTTGAATGGGACTCCCCGGAACTGCCGCGGGTCTATGTATTGTGCCTCTAGATACTCTTCCCAATACATATTTGCTATTCTATCACAATTCTGGGGATCACACTGGTCCAAATGAACGGCCAAACACCGAAACAGGCATTTCCGGTCTTTGTAGGGCCCATTTCCGCCTCCCGTTAACGCATACATGCCTTTTCGATGGGCCAGCCAAGGCGGAAGAATAACAGGAGCGCCGATGGGGTGATCTCTCAATTTGATGACGAAAAATGTGACGTTGGTCAACATTTCTACAGTCCATTTGGTGTTGGGACGTTACAACCGGCCCATTCCAAAGGATCCAACGTAGTGAGTTGGTCGATGAGTGGCTCCAGAGAAATAGCACCCGTCACCGTGAACGGTTGGTCAAACACATAGGTATTATTACTGGGATAATAATACCGTAACTGGTCCGTCTCTTTGTGCCGTAAGATGTACCCAAATGTCATATTCAATTTGAAGGCTGTAACTTGATCTGTAAAAATGCTCTCGGCGTTGGTTGGAAGATGCGTGAGGTCCTCAAACCGGAAATTATACAAATTCAATAGGCGACGGTGACGGTGGAAACAATGGCGTATCGTGTTCCAGTGACGTCGGTACAACACATTCACACGCTCGTCTTCGAATAAGACTTCAGCCGGAGGCGCTCCTGGAACCCCTGGAAAATCTTCTCCACGTCTCATGCTATCGGTCACACCTGGTTTCAGACTCCACTGGTATTAGCTCCTCTCGTCAGGTAGGCTAGGCTGGTCAGGTAGCTCCTCAGGTAGGCTCAGGCTGGTCAGGTAGCTCCGGTCAGGCTGGCTCAGGCTGGTCTGGTAAGTCTTCAGGCTGGCCAAGTAGGCAGGCCAAAGAATGAAGCAATCCCATGAAAATGCCGACTTTTATACACCTACATAGAAGTACCGAGATGTACAAGAACCCGGATGTAAGCCCCCGATTGAACCCGGACGTAAGTCCCCGGCTGTACAAGAACCCGTATTAAGTGCACGGCTGTAAGAGGGATGAATGAAAAAAAACACTCACATACAGCTCACTACAGGCAATGCTATTATCGAGGATCCGTATATAGGTCAACCATAAAATACCCGGCTGTAAGGATAAACAGACACGGACCCGGATTCTGCCATCAATGCCGGCTGTAAGTCTCCGGATGGTAAAAAGACCCGGATCAATACATGTACAAGGACCCGGATGTACACGGATGTAAACAAGTTCCCGGATGAATGAACAGGTCAGTACATGCATTCCTATCATTCAAATTACCTTGAACTATAGTGATCACACGCCCTCCCTGTGATGGAAACACCCCAGATACAAGTCAATACATGCATTCCTATCATTCCATACAGTGATACCCAAGTCACGCCCGATTCACGCAGACCGGAAGTGACGTCATACCTGCGCAGAACACTCCTGCGCACATCTCCTCATCACCTCCACGTAACCTCCACAAAACCGGAAGTGACGTCATACCTGCGCAAAACACCTGCGCACTCGTCCAAATACGAGTCAATATCCACTCTGTATACTACTAATGTTATTTGGTAAAACACACGGGATGTGGTGGAATTAGCTGTTCCCTTTGCTAAATACATGGACATGCTAGTTACATTCAGAGGGCACCGTAAAACCCCTCATAAGAGAGTTTGACAACGATTGATTCTTTGATTCGTTCATAATGTTAATATAGTGGTTGTAGTCAGGGGACACGACAAGTATTGACAGGAAAGTCTCGTAAGAGATTTGATTAAGGATTGTTCGATAACGATGGGTTTATGATATAATTTTGTTGTTAGATATTATTGATATTTAGAGAGAGATGTATCTTGTTTGTCGCTCTTTCGCTGTAATATTGCTGAACGCCACGTTCGATAATGCTGTGAATAGCCGACCGATAGCCGACTGAATACACTACTGGCCGACATCTCCTGAACTATTGAAGATACGGCCTTCATAGATGGATGGTATGCAACACGCGTCAGGCCCTACACGATGACATAATTGGTTCTTCTAAATATGATTGTGTTCTCGTAAATGTAATAATAATATTTGATTTCTTGTTATATCTTTGTTTATTATACTGAAGTAGATACTTGTCAAAATTTAGTTAAACACACTATAGACTCATGCTATAGGTTTATTTTGAGACTAATTGTATAATATTTTGCGAAAAGCATAATGGTTAAATTGAAAATGACGGCCTTATGGATTAATCTGGAACTCTCGATAGTCCAATTCATTGCTAATGTAAGGTATTGCAATCAATACTTTGTCTAATCATAGTTTAATGTTATAAGCTGATTTTGAAATTGTGCCCAGAATGTTTGCCACAGAGCGTTTTATGGTCAAATTGAAAATGTCGACCATAGAAAATCTTCTAAAACTTATGGTGTTCGTATGCTTTGTGCAAGTCAAGTCATTTTGAGAAGACCAGTCTACGAATTTGTCGAAAATTCATCTCATGGCACATTATATTAGTCACATTTTAAGATCATTCACAAAAATGGCGGCCATATGGAGACATTTGGAACGTGCACTCTCCCATACCCTCGAAGTCCATGCATTTTAGAAAGCCCAAAGTACATATTTATCAAAATCTAGCTTCTATACTCATACTAGCTGGATGTTATCGAATTTTTTTCAGACAGTTCGCAAAATCTTCAGCGCAAGACGTAATGGTTTTGTTCCAAATTGCGATCATATGAGGTAATCTAAAACCTGTTTTCATATTTTTTCCATATCTTTTGTCTTATCCATCTTGAGAAGCCCAAACTACAAATTTGCCACGAATTCCCTAATCCAACTTATAGCATATAATGTTGGACTCAAAATATGTTAAGACCATACGCATAATCCTAGATGCAAAACATAATGATGAAATTCAAAAGGGCGGCCATCAAGTTTCTGTCTAATTCAATTAAACGCAACATTAAAAGGTTGTGGAAAACGATGTCAGAGCACTGGAAATAAGTGATATGACACCACTGGCAAATATACTGACTGCATCACAAAAACCAAAAGTGACCCCTGTGATGATTTGTATCACAGCCACGTTTTTATTATTGTTGTTCATGTGGACATCTTGAATGACATGGCCATTTGTACGCTAGCACGGGCTTGAGCGGTATTAGATAGAAATATTTCAGGGCGATGATAAAAGAGCCGTATCAAGTTATCGGATGCAAAGTGAAACTATAGGTGAACGTTAGATGATTTTGACGGTCGGTATGTTCGCAACTTATTGCCTGTAGTTTTCATATTGTTAGAATGTGGGTTATCTGCATTCAAATGGGTTGTCCATTGCTTTTTGAACCATTAGTGTATTGCATATTTTGCTATAGTTTGTCGACTTTACCCTTTGATATTTGTGATGGTTTCTTAAATACCGCATCCATTTCAAAGAAAACCTTAATTTATTCTATATCGCTAGACTAGGATTTGCAACCTTCCTCCATCAGCGTATGCTCGCCGCACTAAGTCGTAATTATGTTTTGTAGCCTATGCCAATATTTTATATCACAAGTTGAAATACATTCCAGCTGTATGGGGTTCTGATATGTATAGTTATCAATGACTATCAGAAACGCAACTTCCAATCGCTTCAAATGTATCGTGTGAATACCCCTTGTAGCAAATACACGATCTATCGCTTCTAACAATTGTTCCATGAATTTGAAATCTAAGGAGCTAGGATGATGGACTATGGTTTTACGTACCGGATTAAAGAAAATTCCCCAACATGCGACTCTGACGTAAAGATGCGTTAAATTTCTATCTCGCATACTAGTCCTCAAACGCTACCCTGAGGCAGGCAATTCCTGAAACGCGCCATAGTGGCATTTTGTTCAGAGGTAATATTAGATTACCAGAAGAACTGTATTGCGATCGGCACCTTGAATCCAACAACTGTCTTTCGTGTTTACGGTAGAGTCTACACCTTCACGGAACAATACGTCTAGCTAACCCTATCTGGCCTGGGCTTTTTTGGACGTATCCTGGCCTGGGGGGAGGGGGGCCCTAATTATTTTTTTTACCCCATGAGCTAGGGGCTGACACTTACCACACTATACCCTTGGGTCAAGATCTACCAGAAAATGTAAAAAAGTCCAAGATGGCTGCTACGATGACGTCACAGCGACGTCATTTAAAAAAACGACATTTTTTGGTAAATTTTTCGGTCAGATTTTCCGAACGTTTTATTTATGCAATTTCTCCGCAAAAGCTGCATGATAAATTAGTAAATATTAATGTGATGGGAAATAAAATAGTTTTTGTCCACTTTTCATCGCGAAAAATCAGAAATTTTGAAGAAATATGACGAAAGAATAACTTTTCTGGTACCTACGTGGTCGCCATCTTGAATTTACCCATGATTCTCCGCTCGGGGGTCGTCACGGAGTTTCAGCTCTCCGTTTTTTGTCGTTCCGGAGATAGTGCAGAAAGTTTTTCGAGATGAAAACCGGAACTCCACAACACCAACATGCTGAAACCACCGACCAGCTGCCAGACAATATCAATACTGGCCCGACACGAGGTTTTGAGGTCTGACCCAGCCTCCTAAATCGCCTGATTCAAACACCAGGGAACACATATCCGAGCAGGCTGGCCGGATATTCATGTCCGGGGGTGTTCACACTACTCTCCTAAAGCAATTTGAAGCTGCTTTTGCGACAGAATGAGACAATTTCTTTATTTGTGGGTTACAAAACCTTGCGACAAGCATATCATGGCGTTCTGCGCCAGCAAGTGACATCCAAGGCAGAAAGCCATCATACCAAGGAACATTACATGACCACGATGTGAGCACAAACAGATTTTAATTGCAAACGGTTAATAGTGTCACTTTCTCAGAGTAAAATTCGCATTGCCGCTCCCAGGAATTTGCCTAGATTAATGATAGATCATCTAGAATGGTACACTATTCGAATTTCAATACAGATAGATTGTCTAACAAAGCTCAAAGAAACAGGTAATCCTTCGGAGATTTACTAAACGTCGAAAGAAATACTCAATAATCAATCTGATTCCATTTTTTTACCAATGCACCAACCATTGTGGCCGAGACTGTAGTTTACATGTAGTGACTGATTGGTTGAACATTGTATTGACACAGCTTCTGCACATCAGAGTCCCAGATGATAAGTTTGATCATTGCTCGGGCTCGTGAGGATGAAATTGTTTCGGATACTGTGGCTTGGCATTTTCTATTTATCACTCTGACCGAGAAGGATAACCATTCACGTGATCGTTTCTATTGCAGATGGCTCCGTCGGTTCTCCCCGTGATAGTAGTTTAGACGACCGCGTGAACAAATGCAGTATCTATCGATTTTTTTCTTGAACATTAGTATGTTTCAAGTCACTCGCCGTCTTCCCAGTCCTCACTCAATGTCTGTACTTGACAGCGACTGAAATGAAGACGAATTATCTGTCCTATCTATGCTCCCCTTCCTAGATGTTACAAAAACAGAGATTATCCGCTTGAGATACGCAAAAGATTAGAAAAAGTCTGATCGTTAGAAAGATAATACAGCGTATATCCACAACATATTCGATCTGATTGTTTGCGTAAAGACTTTTCGTGCCAATAATTGAGATGTCTTACCGCATGACGCGTTTAGCATCCAAATCCACATATTAAATGAAGAGGTTCCAGACAGTTCGGAAAATAAAATGTCATTATTATTATATATCGACAAGAGATAACGAAGACCCTAGATACAACTGTTCCTATCAATAATACCTGCGATTGATAGTCACACAAGTAGAACCCATACATCGCATAAATTCTTTTCCTGATGCTCCTTACCAGTTATTTTCCTTCTCCTCTATAATTAGCTGTACACCAGCCGTGGCAAAATGGCCCCCTCTACTAAACTTTCTGTGCTATTTCTGGAACGACAGAAAATTAAGAGCTGACACTCCGTGACTTTATAGTTTATCATATTGGGGTCATTTTGAGCCTATTTACATAAAGTAGTAGAGGATCATAGGTAAATTCTAAATGGCGGCCACCGGCGGTAGCAGAAAAGTGATGTTTTCGTCATTTTTCTCCAAAATTTCAGCTTTTCTACGAAGAAAAGGGAGCAAAAACTATTTTATTTCACATCACGTTAATATTTACTAATTTATCATGCACTTTTTTTGCGAAGAAATTGCATAAATGAAAAATTAAAAAAATCTGACGGAAAAATCGACCAAAAAATGTCGTTTTTGAAAATGACGTTACTATGACGTAAAAAAAGCGGCTATCTTGGAATTTTTACATGTTCTGGTAGAGCTTGACCAAAGGGTATAGTGTGGTAAGTTTAACCCCCCTAGCTCAAGGGGTAAGAAAAATAATTAGGGGTTGGGGAGAGTGGGAGCAAAATGGCCCCTCCCCAGGCATGGACTGGTCCCGAAAAGCCCGGGCCGGATAGGGTTAACGAAGATCAACGAACGGCATGTGTGACTATCAATCGCAGGTATAATTGAAAAAAATAATATGGGGGAGCTTATTTTTGCCATCTTCTTTTTCTATCGTCGACTTTAATGAGTATCAACCTCATTTTCCCAGAAAAATCGCATATTAGCTATTAAATGATTTTTTTTTCAAAAGAGTAAGATGTCAACAAGGTCATAATGCAAAATGACCATGATTTCGCCAAGCCATATCGCCAGCATGTCCTCGTCGCTGACTAATTGCCTTGAAATGGGATGGGAGAGGGGGTTGAGGGCACTTGAAAGGAGAACACATTATCCAATTAAAATATACTCCCCCAACTTATTTATGTTAATATTTTCTTATTCTATTAAGGGCTTTGCATACCAGAGCAAAGTGAACTGAAAATTTTGATATAGTGATGTCATCATTGCTAAATATCTCCTAAATGGCTAACAGCATGTGGATGAAAATTTCGCACATGACAGTTTAGTTTGTACTGGTTATTTCAACGCAAGGAGAAGTGAAATTGATGCACATTTCACACAGACATAGCTCCTGCAACTTACCGTTTAGCAGTGTCAAGATGTAGAGTTACACTGTAGGCACAGGAAATTGGGAAATCTCGTGCAACTTCTCTTCAATGACACATAACACCAAACTACAGAGAAAAATGGGAGGGGGCATAAGGAAAGGCAGAAAATCGGAAAACTGCAGACAGGAAATGAGTACAAATTGAAAATTTGCAATGCCATTTTCTTGGGGACCTTTTTTTTTCGATTGTGTTGAATATTCACAAGAAAAATTTAACCCTTGGGTACGGATAACATTATGCATACAAGCAGACTACATGAGGTTGTTCAACTTGGGGGTTAATTTTAAAGGTTACCAGGTGACTGACTGTTACACCACTCCCCCACTTTACATAAGAATGGAGCACATGGAGCGTTGTTGTTGTTCACATCATGAACATTGGCCATCCATGCATCGCTTTCTACAACGTGACAGTCATTCCAAAATGGTTTGGCATACAAAAAGATGATGACGACGGGTAGTCCATCAAAACTACGATATCTGAGACGTTAAATTACAATACATAACCTTTAAAGCCTAAGTTGTTGGATAAAACATACATCGAGTTCTCGAAAACAAGAGGAAATGTACTGGAATTTATCTCCAAAGAAGAAGAGTGAAGTAGATAGGTAGAACCTCCATGTCCCTCATTTCCAAGATATTGAAGTGTACAAAAAACAAATGGACCTTCTGTAAAGTGGGAGGGTGGGACCTTTGTGAAAATTGATATATAATAAGAGACGGAAAGGTGTTGTGCAATCAACAATGAAGATTGGGTTATATTTCAGATAGCTGATAAAAGTGTCAACCGGACTTGGGAACTGGGGACATGTAGGTTCACTTACAGATCCATCGAAAGCATCGCGCCGATGGCTCATTCATGTTAAATTTGAGTGCTTCGCTATACAGAAAAGATAGTTCCATAATTCAACGCGATTTATCTGCTAACATATGATGCATTTTTAATTATGATCACTGATCAAGAAACATAAGGCAGGATATATCATCACTGATTATTGTTTGTAACAGTAAATCATATCTGAAATTCTGGCGTAGGTCTATACACAATGTACTTTGCCTGGAGAAGGCGGGACTTTTGGGAAGTTGGTGTGAAATTTCTCGTTGTCAAGAGTAGAATATTTGAGCATGGAATCCACTGTTGTTCCGTTTACAGGAAGTATTTTAACTAATATAAGTAACAATCTATCCGTCTGTTTAGTTGTCAATACCCGTAAGGTCATAATTTTTATCTTATGTCATTTCTAATTTTGTAAACAACGCAGTCATTTGTAACGTGCACCATGAACGTCCCATAATGCCAAGCGGAAAGTTAAAGAGCAAGCCATCATGGCAGCCAAAACTGCTCATTTCCTGTCTGCAGTTTTCCGATTTTCTGCCTTTCCTTATGCCCCCTCCCATTTTTCTCTGTAGTTTGGTGTTGTGTGTCATTGAAGAGAAGTTGCACGAGATTTCCCAATTTCCTGTGCCTACAGTGTAACTCTACATCTTGACACTGCTAAACGGTAAGTTGCAAGAGCTATGTCTGTGTGAAATGTGCATCAATTTCACTTCTCCTTGCGTTGAAATAACCAATACAAACTAAACTGTCATGTGCGAAATTTTCATCCACATGCTGTTAGCCATTTAGGAGATATTTAGCAATGATGACATCACTATATCAAAATTTTCAGTTCACTTTGCTCTGGTATGCAAAGCCCTTAACATGTACTTTCATTCAAATATATCTATTTTGGAGTACGAGTGGAAACATGCGCTGTATTTTTGAAATTGGATTTGTTCGGAACATCCTTAAATGAACACAGGCCAATTCTGGTTCAAGAAACGATTCACTCTCTCAAACTTAAGTTCTCTCATCACGGCTGCCGTTCACACCTTTCACAAGGAGTCCGTTTGTACAAAATTGAAGAGAGCCAAAAGGGATGTCTCTCACAATCAGTCGGAATCAGGAGAACCGGAAAATAAGCATCATGTGGAAACGGATATTATATATAATATCCGTTTCCACATGATATATCTTACATAATCAAAGTAACAATCCATTGTTCATTCTCTGTTCATTAAAGATTGCAATCTGCACTACCAGAATAATGGTCAGATGGATCAAACGTTTTAAGGTACAGACGGACTGATACACTTTATATGAACTTGTCATATGGATCTTCGATTTTTCGTTGATTTTCACCTGTTGTTCTATGTCGATAAGTTATAGGTATTTCTGATACTACAAATGTTATAATATAAATATCGCCACATTGAAGAAAAGATATGAATTTCTAATTCTAATTTTGATCGCTATATATATGGGAAACTGAATCTGTTCTGAGAGGTCACTGTGATGAATTGATTATTCAGGGTGAAGCAATATTGTCGGTTTTATGTGAAGGATTGATTATCCAGTGTGAACATTAGCACTTGTTAAATTCGTGGCGTTTTATATGAAGAAATGCATTGATTATGCTGTACATTGGTTACAGGTATTCAGATAATGACGGATAAATTTGTTTAAATGATTTGGATAGGTGATTTCTTGTGTATGTGGAAGCGGTAGTTGCTGCATAATTTGTATTCTTGCGTTGGTACACGCAAAGTGAGTGAAATGTTCTCACAAGTTTGTCATATCTGCGGATGGCAAAGTTTTGATATGAATTAACTGTTTTGGAGCCATCGGCTATTAAACCTCTGGAATGTGCGATTCCAGGCAGTGTGTTTGTGTATGGAGACAGAGCTCTGTGTGACGGCTTGGTAGGAAAAGCCCAGCTGTTGTGTACGGTGTACCGTGGAATTTGACTGTGTGTCTAAAGGTATTCCATGTCCTGATGGTACTATGGCAAATCGTGCTGAAAAGGATCAAGCCGTTGGGGGTGTTATCCTGGGAAAGTAAGCTCGATGGCTACAGTTATACCCGTGTGTGACGCGGATGCAGGAGGTGCACTTGAACAGGTATACGTCGATACTTTCGTCAGTACCGGCGCTGCAGTTAGTGGAACTGGAACACCGATATGTGATTGAATTTTGATTGTGTTCGCGTGGTGTAAACAAGGCGATAAATGAAGTTGTGCGCGATTTCATACTATACGCGGTGAAGTAATTTTATTCGTGTATTCCTGGGATATGAAGATTTCGGAACAATAGATTTTGGACAATGCCAAATTAGACTGTATGGATTTCAAGGTAAAGACTACCGACTTCGAACTTTGAACAATTCAATGCACGCAGTAAATGAAGGACTTCTAATGAACTGAATGTCCGACATTCGGTAGTCCGAAATGTATTTGACTGATGTGAGATCATGGGTTGTATTAGTAGGGCAACCGCTACGTTATTAGTCGTATTCTTAGGTCGACTATGATTTGTTATATTGAATACAATTTTTCTGCAGAATATCAGTGTTGTTGGTTTATTCCATTCTGGAATCCGGGGTCACAGATTAGTTTGTGACAGTCACAAACCAGTTCCATTGATTCTGTAGTTCAGCCTTTATTTTTTATCTACAAGTATACGCAAACAATCGAAGGACCTGCAATAAGTGCCGGTTGATATGCCATTTCGACTGTGCATCCGTTAAAGATTACAGGCACAATTGCCATGTTCAATGATATCAGATTGTCTGAAGTTTAGAAGACCAAATGAATTTGTCACCAGACGCCCTCAATTTTTCCCACCTCTTGCATATCGCTTCAATTTCTTACCTGTATATGGTAGGACTGTTAGCAAATACTGTAGATGTAAATTATACTTGAAAATTAATTATACAAGGTAGCCATGTAATATAGTTTCTACCACAGAAGTGATTCGGCAATACGTGAAGATGGCCACGTAATGTAATTACTGCAATTTTAATCTGTGTGGCATTAGGTCGGTGAATAGCTTACAGTTAATGTATCAAGGATTGTCACCACACCGACTTTAAATATAGATTATCTTATCTTAATCTGTGAAGCCGAAAGTGTTGGCATTTTGTACCGGAATGTGTTTTAGCCTCCTTCCATTCCTCGGTAGAATTGGTAGAGTGACCGCGGACTGACTGCATACGACTACACAAAACGTCTGATCGAACAAATCCTTAAAACATAGTGGGCATATGCAATATATTGTATACGCAGTATAATTTGTTTTTCCATCGAAAATATAACAGCGATGTGCTATGTTTTAATCGCTCAAGATACTGCTGCCGATGTCGCCATCATAGTATTTCTTGTACCGGTGTGGCGGCTAAGACTGTCCGGGGGCTAAGAGTGTCCGGCCCCTATCTTCTAGCCCAGCTAGGACATTCTTCTCCACATTGGGGACAAGTGTCTGTCCCTGGTTGCAATAGAAAAGGATATGAAAAGGGACACTATCACCAGGACATTTTTATCCACCACACCAGTTTTGTGAACAATGAATGCTATGTTTTAAATAAAGAAAACTATCACATTTGTATCTAAAATATTCTTTCTCCTTTAAGGGTCATGCATATTACACACTGATCCCCCCAAAAATGGCCGCCATTATTGACTGCGTGGATGCAAAATATCATTTTCCAGAAAATTACGTACTTAAATGTAATGAAATTTTCCATATTGTAATATATCGAGGATATAGATATCTATAAATTATGGAACCATTGGCATGTCTATTATCTATACATACATGTGCAATACTGACAGTTTTAAAACAGTCAGAACGTAACTAAAACTAACAATCTAACTCCAAGTGACTGATAAGAAGTATTAGAGAGGGCCATTCTGTTGTTACTGAGTAAAATCCTTGTCCCTTAATGTCTCTACGAAGGTTGTAGAACTTTCAAAGTTGGACTATTTCTGCTGTCTGAAGTTTTGTAAACCTTTCATTTTGAACTCAATTTGTACCATAGAAATAAGCACCTTTGTGATTTACCTAGCATTTACAAGCCCACTCAACATTATAACATGGGAGATCATGACTGATACTGAGCTTGCTGTATAAAAATTCAGGAACGAATAAAATACACCAGCTAGCAAAAGAATTGAATGGTGTTGTGTTAAAACATGACCACAAATGAATCAAGAATCACGACCAAGTGTAAACTGTTTTGCATATCCATTATACTCAGTGGCTGATGACTGAAACGTGTGTAGTGCACAAACACCAATGTAGTGTAGTAACTTCAGCTACCTAGATATTAGCCAGTATAGAAGACAGCCCTACCTGCCGGTTAAAACCCTGAGAGAAGTCGTGTCACGTCTGTTGCAGTCCAGGTCAAGTCGTTCTCTGGCTTCTTTTGCAAGCCCGCGAGTCACTCTCATTGGCTAGAGGGCAATCAGCGCCCTCTACCAAGGGAGAGAGAGAGAGGAGACAACTCTTGTAATATTAAAGCAATTGTCTCCCCTGCTACACTGGCCTAATGTTCGTTAATAGTCTGTGATATTCTATCACTGAAATGTGAGAAAACCTATTCTTACTACACTCTTCCCCCTTTTCTTTTTTGAGGAAGGGCGTACCAGCGACTGCAGTCTAAAACTCCAGCAAAGTATTCGCAAGGATAAAAAACATACCATAAAAGTACGGAACTGTACCTAAAGCTTCCCCTACTTTGAACTGGGCTAAAAACCGGACATTACCTAATAACAAACTACGTAATATTAGTCCGACAATAAATACCCAACCCCAGATCATGGAAGCTGATCTCTAACCCCAACCCTCAGGTCGATTTTTCAACAGACCTCTAATTTCCCAAAGAAGACCCAAAGGAGCTGGAGCGAACTGGCCCACTTTAAGTACCAGTCCGACTCACTATGGAATCTACCTTTTCCCCCACCCTCCCCTTCCCCTCATAAATTAAGGGCTCACTCAATTTAAACTGAGAGACTAGCTACACTATACAGCCTGTCAAGAAACAGACCGACTAATGAAATAATTGCCAGACTCTCCTACATTGAGGGACTGACTATATCAGACAGTCTATAAAGTTTTGACTAACTGACTATAGCGACAGTAACTTTTAGACTGTCAGCACTCGATGAGAGCTTGCTCAGTTTGAAAACCTATCAGTCCCTATTAAATTGAAAGACTGGCTATGATCAGGCTGATCAAGGAATAACTGCCAGACTCCAGTAACTAGAGGGACTGGCTATATCAGATATCCCATCAAGAGTAGACTGACTAAGGCAATAACTGCAAGACACTCAGTCTCTCAATAGTTGATTGACTGGCTAGTGAACATAGTCTGACTAAAACAGTAACTGCCTGTCAGTCCTCCATACATTGTGGGACTACTCATATAGCTCAAGGCTTCAGGAAACCAGTATCCTCTGTATGCATCAACAGAGACACACACATGAAGAATCAACGCATGTGAAATACCCGTGCACAAGGTGCCGCTAACACGTCAACTCAACATGTGGATGAATCTGCAGGACCAGAAGGAATATCGGAATCCATTGAACAGAAGTGCACTGCGTTGCTGATGTTACCGCATTGCCAATGATCAATTAGCCAGGGTCTGAATAAACATATCCAAAATGATCCCCGAATTTGAACAGACATAATGCTCCACAGTGAGCATTCAACCAAACAAGGTCAAGGCTTGTCCGATGTCTGACTTTTATTTCAGACCCTGATTCAATAAATTTAAACCGGGATGACAAACACCGGTGCATAACTCACTGGGGCTTCCATAGAGAAGACACAAGCAGAGTTGTGGCCACAAACTCCTTTGGCCCTGTGTCTCCAACATGGATTGCCCCGTTATTCTCCCCCCTTGTTAAATCATCCATCACAATTCGCACACACCTCGGCAAAAACTCATTTAGCATCCAAGTAACTTCCATTTAACCAATGCCGAATGATGTGGCCAACCGTGAGGGTTGTTAACCCACAGATAAATTACCAAACCCACCATTCCACAACCCCATCCACTACACTTTCACTCGAGCCTTTCTCCTAACCCGCTAAAAAGTTGAACATATCTCCATCACACAACCACGCAACATACACTGCACATTTTTACAACACACATCACATGTTCTCCCAACACACCAACTGTTCTAAAATAGGTACACACACCACACTCTACTGAACACTCAATCTACCAAAAATAATCATTCTGAAATATTGGTCCACACACCACAAATCCACCAACACACCATTATCCAACACAGCACATCATTATCCAACATCCACACATATCACAGATTTCTTGTCAGACATTTTATCATTTTTTTTATCTTTCCCCCAACAACCAAAAAACAACCTATACAACATCAAACCAAAATGCCACATCACCTACATCAAAATACAAAGACATCAACATCAAAATCAACTCAAACCAGTGTGCTAGATGGCACCACATGCCAATACCCACTGTCAATCTGCATTGCCCCCTAACATTACCAATGCTAAAAGAGAACTAAACTGAAGCATTGTCCAAACCGGTCATCATGCATCAACATTTTACTGCAGGAACCCCCATGTTCCCAATAACCAGGGCCTTCTTCCTAAAGTCAATGACACAGCCATAAGCGGACAGAAAGTCCGAGCCCAGTAACAAATCCTGAACCACCGGGGCTATAACCATGTCTCCAAAACAGTTAAACCCTGCAATGGAAAGGGGAACCTGTCGAACCAACATTCCCATACTGGCCGTACCCTGAAATGCACCAGTTAGCTTAATGGGAGTGGATGACAGTCCCATAAGCCCTAACTTTCCAAATAATTCTGGACTCATCAGTGTTACCTGAGAAGCAGTATCCACTTTCGCACTCACTGGAACGGACCCGACCCTGACCGGAACTACCATTGCCCCCTTCCGAGCCCCAGACACGGTAACGCCTCTAACGGCAGCAGTCGACCCGGCACAATCTGACAAGGAAGGTCCTCCCGTGGTAACCAACCCATCAAGATTAGTGCGAACGGGGCAACTTCGCATTATGTGTCCTAATTGGTGACAAAGATGGCATTGTACTTGGGGACATCGGAAACTCTTATGCCCATTTTTCCCACACGAGTAACAGGCAACTCTGTTAATAGGGGCTTCACTGGCTACCGGTAGCTCGGGAGAATTAACAAGTCTCAATCGAGACTCACCCCGACCCTCCCGAAAAATATCCCCTCCCACAGACTTAAGTTCCGTGGAAACTAGACGGACCTCTGCTACATTCAAAGCTTGATGATTATACAGTGAGGCGTTGACACATGTCAACGCATCCTGAATAGTTCTGGGGTCTTTCTCCATGGCAAACAAAACTATAGCCTGTGGTTCATGACAACCTTTGAAAAATTGCTCCACAGCTATCGATTCGACTAACTCACGTGGAGCCCCCGGATACCCCTTCACAGCTAACTCAACACACCTATAAGCAAAATCAGCCAAAGTGTCATCGGCCCCCCGCTCCTCCAACTGCAACCGATGTCGGATTGCTTGAGGAGGCTCGAGATCACCATACCGTTTGTCTAAGGCTTCAAGAAGCTCATCAACAGAATTACAAACTGCTTTCGGTAAGAAAGAGTAATACTCGATGGCCTTGCCATGCATGCACTCAGTCAAACGCTTTAGAGATTTGGCCTTGCTCCACTTCCGATCTTGAGCTTCTAATTCAAATTTACTTTTAAACGGCGACCAACCTTTGGCATCGCCGGAAAAAACTAATGTTTTCGGAAGTGGACGGCTGCTACTACGTGTAAAAGGTGATGCTGAGGGGCTACGGCCACGTGATGTTAAAGGGCTACGGCTACGCCAGCGTACTGTTCGAGGACCACGGAGAAGTCGACGTGATCTCGAACTCGCTTTATGTTGCCGGATAGGCTGCGAAACATTTGACCCTATTAAATTATCTCCCTTGTCCTCCTGACCATGAGCAATGTCAGAATGATCAATGGATGGAGAGGAATGGCTACCTTTGTGCTCCTCCCCAACCTTACTATGTGAAGGGACGAAAGGGTCAGAGATGGGCACAGAAGGGTGCTCCACCCTCTGATGATGCCCTGACCCCTCACAAGCATCCACCACTCCTGCATCCATATAATGTGCATGCTGGGTACCCTCACCAGAATTACATTCCCCACCCCCCAACCCCGGCATTTGCGCAACATTGACCACAGACAAATTTTCCTGCTCATCATTACCCATTGACAGCCTAACAGCACCATCACCAGTCTGCACTGAACTAGCATCAGCCCCCACCCCTCTAACCATTGGAGTAGACGTTTGGCCACGCATCATGGCCACCAGCATTCCAACCTGGTCCCCCATGTTGGTAAACCCTGCCCTTAATTGGGTCTCCATCCCCCTCAATTCCGTTCCCACCCAGCTCTCCAATTTACAAACCTTCTGAACACATTCTCTCTGGTTAGTTGCCAGCTGATCGATTCTGGCGACACATTCGCCCTCGTTAGATACCAGCTGACCGAACTTGTTAATACATTCTCGCAAGCTCTGAGAGAGACTCTGAACAACAGATTCCCTTTCCCCCCTTAAATTTTGAATGTGATTTTCCATCTCAGTTCGCAATTCGCCTACATGTTTTTCAATTAAATCTGAAACATACTCAGGGCAAATGGAAACATCTACCCCACTAACAAGAGAATTCTCCATCAAAGGATTCTTCTGGAATTGTTCAATATTATGTGCCATTGATACGTCTACTGGTACCAGTT
>JAVTVY010011163.1:0-53318 GCA_036873755.1 Hanleya hanleyi | reverse complement strand
ATTGTTTGAATGAAAACCACCCATCTCTCGTCAGTCGTATGGCAACGCCATAAGGTTTTATAATCTGCCCATTATGCCGTATACGTTGAAATGATACTCGAGGAGAATTTCCTTCACCGCTCACTAAAGCGTAAAGGTTACTCATTAGTCTATACATATCGGCTTTTACAGGTGCGACAGTCGTAGAATAAAGTGGGAAGCGCGCGAGAAGTCTTTATATACGCATTGGTTATTTTATCAGTTGATCATCTGACCCTTGACGACACCTCGACCTACTCACTAGTTACAAAGATAGTCTCTACCTACCACCCCGATTATATAAGGCCATACGACTATATGGCGACCTATTTATGGGGACAGGGTGGTCTACTTATGGTGATCTAGCTATGCTGGAGTCTTGAAGATAGGTCGATAGGCTGTAATTACACCGCGAGTCACGTGCCTGCGGGCGTTACACGCGTACCGCATTAGTCACGCGTCGACGAACGGCGCCCGCGGCGACACCGCGCCGACACCGCACCAACGCGGCGGAGTAATAGCTCCGCGAACTGGGTGTTTTGGAACCCCCCGTCTCTCACGCCCGCACCGCACCAAGATGACGGCGTTTCTCTAGTATTTAAGTAATAGCTCCGCGAACTGGGTGTTTTGGAACCCCCCGTCTCTTACTACTTTTAATATGCTAAAGACGACGAAAATAGTAGAGAATATTTAACATTTGTTCCGTTTTTTTTAGGCATAGTATTATTATGCGCAGTAATCGACATTATCAGAATCAGATTCCGTAGTAGTTATTAAACTAATTGTAGCTAAAATGTTTGTGGATTACGGGTACGTCCGATATTATGAGCAAATGTTAATATGGATTTGGCTTCAGTTTCTCACGCAGCGTCCACAAAAACCAGCCAAGCTACACTCGTTGGAGGAAATTGAAAAATTTCATCTCACCCAATGATTAAAAATGACCCTGAAAATGTGCGACTTATTTTTTTGCCCAGAAATGAGTAAAAAATATGCAAATCTACATTCTATCGCCTCGGGAACTGCCGACTTGATTTCGCTACAACCGATCCGTGTGTTGGCATCAGTGGAAATGAAAGGAGAGCGGTGCTCCCTACCACAGCGTCAGATGTACATAATACCATTGCCGCTTGTCGATTACATACCATCGCTGGCTCTGGTTATGTTGCCTACAATTTACATACATCTCTCCGTATGACGTTTCCGACACGACAATTGTACGAGACGTCGATCATGTGTATCAGATTTCTCAAGGGGCACATTCTGAGTGGTGAAATACCTTTGAATATAGACTGGTAAAACCTAGAGAGAGAATGAAGCTTCTTTTCTCTAGAGAACGAATGGTATTATACAGGCATGAATAGAGAATCGATGAAGTAATAGATATAGCGATATTGTGGATAACAATCCACGTCTTGTTGGAAACTAAGCCATATTTGTATGAATTTGGAAAGACAGATAAACCTTGGCGGTGTAGGCAGGTAATCAGACGACCAGTGGTTGTTCAATATTTCTGCATTTAATATTGATCGTTGGCGATCGAGCAATTAATGATTGCATAACAGAACGAGTCTACGTATTTTGGTCAATGAATCCCAGAAGTCCGTCTTTGGTGACAACACGTAATTTGGCGTTATCTCATGGATGAGTTATAAATTTGAGTGTTCCTGTTTTGATAATAAGGCTTATGAGAAACTGCTTAGGTTAGATGAGGTTAACGCTCATAATCCTTGGCGATACACTACACCTATAGGAGTAGCAACCATGGTAACTTCAAGATCGCAAAAATCTCGAGTAAACTGCCGAACATTGGATGGCGTTTACTTAACTTGCTGCGTTTCTGTAATTATGACGTTGTAATGTCAAAACATCTCGTCGTTATACTTGTTCCTCGATATAAACTTTGAAAACGTCACAAAAGAACATTTATAACAGGGGTCTATCGGGTACGGTACAATAATTGGACCCCACTCCAATGCGAGTAACAATCTTCGAAAAGCTTTTCGAAGTTTACATTATCAGGATTTTTCAAACATGCTGCAGACTGTATATTGATGTAATAGTTTTCCACCCGTCTGTTGTCAACTTACCGAGAAGAGTGAGTCAAGTTTAACGTCGCTTTCAACAATAGTTCAGTCATATCGCGACGAACCAACAAGGCATCACCTACATGAAGTCGAGTTGCGTTTCTGTTGCTTTATCGAACAGAAATTTCTAAGTTTCCGCTTGGGTCCGTATAGTCCGTTACAATAACGGAAGAGTAAAACTATTGTATACGTTCCCTTTCTGAAAAATAACTCCCGTTTTCCGCGAAAATCCCTTTTTTCCTACCTAGAAAAAACAACAGATCAGTGTTGAGTTTACCCTCTTCGCACTAAGACCATAGCACACATACATCCATTATGATTGCGACCTTTTCATCTGTTATCACCGATTCACCAATAATGATACGCTGTTTGGATATATCAGATCGTTTCACTGTTGAACCGCATTTTTATCTCGCCTTACGAAGTAAAGGGGAGATATTGTGAGGGGGGAAAGAGGATGTCGTCGTCGGTGTCGGTGTCGGTGTCGGTGTCCCCTGCCTGGAAATGAATGGGTTTTTGGTTTAGCAAGTAAAAAAAAAATCTAGAAAAATTAGAAAAAATATAAAAAAATATGGGGGGTGGGTATGCCACCTGGAGGTACTACCCCTGGGGTGCTCTAATGTTAAAATCCCTATGAATGAGTTTTGCGTTTAGCTGAAGTGCAACTTAGAAAGTTTCTTGCAGTTGTCAGCTGTCATTGGATGATTATGAAACTTGGTACACATGTTTCTTATGATTAGAGGATGTACCTGTGCTATTTTTGAGAAGAAATATAAATTTTTCTCCAAATTATGACAAATGAATGAGTTTTCTGTTTAGGTAAATTGTACATGTAGGCCTCTACATGTATACATATACATGTACATGGTAAGTTTGCTCCAGTTGTCAGCTGTCATTGGATGATTATGAAACTTGGTACACATGTTTCTTATGATTAGAGGATGTACCTGTGCTATTTTTGAGAAGAAATATTAATTTTTCTCCAAATTATGGCAATGAATGAGTTTTCTGTTTAGGTAAATTGTACATGTAGGCCTCTACATGATAAGTTTGCTGCAGTTGTCAGCTCTCATTGGATGATTACGAAACTTGGTACACATGTTTCTTATGATTGGAAGATGTACTTGTGCTATTTTTTCGATGAAATATTAATTTTTCTCCAAATTATGGCAAATGATTGAGTTTTGCTTTTAGCTGAAGTGCAAATGTACATCTGTACACCACAGTTTGCTGCAGTTGTCAGCTGTCATTGAATGATTATGAAACTTGGTACACATGTTTCTTATGATTAGAAGATGTACCTGTGATATTTAGGAAATGAAATATTAATTTTTGTTCAAATTTTGAGGGTTACTATGATTGTCTTTTTGAATTTGGTGCTAATACTGTTATGTGGAAAATGGAATAGGTCTTTGGATTATGGACGCGGATATTCTCTAATGGACGACGGCTGGATTATGAATGACGGACTAGACGCTTGTAATTGTCTTAATCTGCCAATAATAACGTACATGTATATACATGTACATCTGTACATGGAAAGTTTTCTGAAGCTGTCAGCTTTCATTGGATAAGTTTGACACTTGCTACCCAAGTTCAATGTGATTCAAAGATGTGCTATTTAAGAAATATGACGTTAAATATGAAATTTTTTCCTAATTATTGCAGTTTAGACTTTGTACCTTTCCATTGATAAGGTTTTTGTTGGGCAAAAATTTAAAGGTAGATCTGTACATGGAAAGTTTGTTGGTGGACATGCATGTTTTCCTAGGTCACAGTTCTCCCGCAGTAATCCCACACGGGACTGACCTATCCAGCAGTAATCCCAAATGGCATTGGCCTATCCAGCAGTATTGCCATACGGGACTGACCTATCCAGCTGTAATCCCAAACGGAACTCAACTATCCAGCAGTAATCCCAGACCGAACTGGTCTATCCAGCTGTAATCCCAAACGGAACTGAACTATCCAGCAGTAATCCCAGACCGAACTGGTCTATCCAGCAGTAATCCCATTTGGGACCGGCCTATTCAGCAGTAATCACACACAGGACTGACCTATCCAGCAGTAATTCCAATGGCACTGGCCTATCCAGCAGTAATGCCACACGGGACTGACCTATGCAGCAGTAATCCCAGACCGGACTGGCCTATCCTGCAGTAATCCCACATGGGACTGGCCTATCAAGCAGTAATTCCACACGGGACTGGCTTATGCAGCAGTAATCTCTCATGGGACTAACCTATCCAGATGTAATATGACACTGGATTGCAATTTGCAGCAGTAATCCCACATGGCACTGACCTATCCAGCCATAATTTTACATGGGGCTGACCTATTCCGCTGTAATCCCACACAGGTTTAGCCTATCCAGCAGTAATCCCACACGGGACTGGCCTCCTCAGCCATAATCCCACACAGGATTGCCGTATGCAGCAGCAGTAATCCCACACGGGACTGTCCTATCCAGCATTAATCCCATACGAGACTCATCTATCCAGCAGTAATCCCAGACAGGACTGGCCTATCCAGCAGTAATCCCACTAGGGACTGGACTATCCAGCAGTAATCCCACAGGGGACTATCCATCAGTAATAACATGGGACTGGTCCACCCAGCAGTAATCCTACACATGACTGGCCTATCCAACAGTAATCTCACATGGGACTGAACTATCCAGCAGTAATCTCACACTGGACTGCCCTATGTACCAGTAATCCGACGGCACTGACCTATCCATCCTACATGGGATTAACTTTTGCCAGTAATCCCACATGGGACTGATGTTATTGTCTGTACCAGATAATCTATTCCAGACATTATTGTCTTGTTTTCTCTACATGTATGCTCTCAATACTGCTGCACCCTTGGCGGATGACCCCGCAAGGCGAGATGTTGGGGTTCTCAGAACGCTTGTTAGTGTCTTGACTTGATAAATCTTCGTAATCAAAGTGTGTGAGGAGTATGACTCAGAGGTACATGTACCACTCTACAATCTTGTGAACTATAGATAAACTCAGTTCACATTAAACCTGAATAGATTACTCACACTAGGGAGTACAATATAGGACGAACCAGCGCAAGCTATTGAAACTACACCGGTCTCTGTCAGATCTGAGTTAAAAATAAATAGAATTTTTCTGTCGCCACGCGTATCGTTTTAAAACGTTAGCCTCAACCCATTTTTAAAGCAAAGTTTTGGATGTCGAAAGCTGAGGTACGGTTGAATTGCTGGAAAATAGTATTAGTTGGCTTGGAAATAATCGAACAGCAGGGTCTTGTAATGGTGTGTTCTTGCCAAATCGCTGATTCTAGGGTGGAAACGTACTGAAATTAAATGCAACATTAAAAGGGTGGCGGGAAACGATGCCGACGTACTGACAAGAAGTTATATGACCCCACAGATAAACATACTCACTGAATATTTCAAAAACAGCAGAAGAGCCAAGGGTGATCCCTGTGATGATTTTTATCCAAGTCGCGGTTTTATTATAGATTTTCATGTGGACATCTTGAATGACATGACCACACGGACCCCAGCGCCGGCTTGCGCGGTCAGATAAAACGGCCCCGAACGAGGGAGTATTTATATAATGCACGCTCGTATTCAGAGCAAATACGTGTTGGTCTCGACGCCGGCCAATATATTCATTCTCCGCCATGTTTACCAGTCACAAAATTAGAATCACAATGATTTGCACAGAGGGCAAACGTCGGGAACGAAACGTCCACCACCAGAATCTCATCACATGCATGCAACACCCGGTATGTATTAAGATCATCCTGGTAATCTTCAGATGTTTACATAGAAAAATAGAAGTGTTTTCGTCTAGAAATCAGTGATCACCGGGGCAGAAACCTCGTTTAACGTACATTCTTTGATATTTCTTTTGACCAGGCCGAAATGTATCATCCTAAAGGCAGATACAATGATTGAAATGATGTGAGAAACGAATGTTCAGCGTTTGGGCATATTCTATGCTTAAAAACGCGCTACCGTTTCCAAGTGGGATTTACTGAGAAAACAGATATATCCCTGGACATAGAATGCCTAAACACACTACCAAATAATATACCACCGACATCTCTTATCCTACTACTCTCGAGGCAACGAAATATATGACTATGCGCTCTTATTCATTTAGAAAACATGCCAACAACTCAAAAAGTGACCTCTCCCAAAATACAAAAAAAAATCATATATAAATTATATATTTAGACAACTTAATTTCTGGCAAATAAGAAACGGTCAAATTGATCACCCGTAGTAATGATCTGTCTTTTACCAAATTGATTTTCATATCGTTTTCTAGAGTATCTCTATCCCTATATCTGCTAGACTATCTCAGCAGTCAAGTCAAGTTTGAAATTCAATAACGGTGCTGTTTGTGATCACGATCAACCAGATAGATACTGTCAAAAACAGCATAACATTCAATAAAAACTTGACTGACCGTTATCAATAACAAGCCGAAATTTCTACTGTAAACAGTAATAAAAATCTGTTTCTGATTCTAGGAGTTACTAAAAACAGTAACAATCAACTCAAATTCGCCACAAGCGTCATCTCCTTTCATTGCAATTTACCATTAAGAGCTTGGGTCACCTTTTCTCTATCAAACACAATTTGGAGAGAAGTAAATGAAACGGAGATTATATACATATCTTTATTTTTCGCCTGATTGGGCTAAATATGAGATAAAACATTTATCGCCAAATATATTACTTAAACGTTGGATATTAAGCTCATGAAAAACCACTTTGGACTTCAGCAATCGTGAAAATAATCGGAAAGCGATTAAACATTAACATCAACATTCATCAACACGGTTAGAGCATTATTGTTTTCAGTAACTAAACAGTCGAAGTGATAATATCGTTACTCAGTTTTGTAACGTAATTGAATTTCGTACGTTACTTGACTGCACAGTCGCGCTTTAATTATGAATGTCCATATGAACATCATGAAAATCTTCTATCACACGTTGTTCATATGCCCACCAGGCCCAGGTTGAACCGAAATTAGACAAAAGCTACGAAACGTAGAGACAACGAACTTGCACACTTCGATCGTATTTTACTATCAGTGTTATACTTATCGCAGAAGTTGAGAAACATTGAATGATGACACATTTTGGCATAGCCTTGTCCAATCAGTTTCTGCAGAAATGTCTTCTGACGATTGAAATATTAGACACATTTCTATCAAATACAACCAGACGAGATGAGCATACACCACGTACAGATCCTTTCGGAAACTTACTGTCCAAATAGGGATAGTTAACAATGGCACGACTGCAATCTCCTAGAGAAAGGAATATTCGTCTTCTATGTTGTACGGGTTTAAATATGATGCCCAATTTCAAGTTTCCAGTCCAAAAGCTGACGAGCGCTTTTCGAAGGTTGGATACATGAGCTTCGTTAGGCTTAATCTAGCAATCTAGTCCGTATTGAATTTGGTGTCATAACACCTCATCATGAACATTTAGGACATTCAGATGATATCCATTTCAAAATAAAACACATGTACCATACGTGTATTTCCTGTGTTGCAGATCTACCTGCTGAGCATATAGCCCGGTTCGAGACCCTATTAATTTCCAAGGACCTGACGGAAACATGGGAGAAATTTGAGGAGGCTGGCTATAACGTTACGTCCGAGGGACCGGGGTTTTCTCATACCTTTAAATTCAATCTCAATACTGAAGTTGATATGCCCACTCTCGACGGCAAGGCGGTCAAGGTACGGTTCAATTATATTTTATCTGTCTGTATTCGTTGGCAGGCTTATATCTCAGTGGTCATCTGTTTTCATCGCATTTCACGACTTATTTGAGTAGCAGGTATCAAACTGGATATTCAATATTCTGCTGGTTTCCACAAAATGATTTCCGAGCCAATAACCGAAAAAAGACCGTAAATTTTCTTGTTCTTTATGACGAGACACTCAGAAAAGGTTTGGGTGTCACCTCCAGACCAAGTACTTTTTCTGAACAGCCTAATTTGAGTTTTTCCGGCTAGGTGCCAGGGAGTTAAAGTACCGATTTTGATCTGGCACACTAGCACATGAACAGAAGACTGACCAAGGTTCCTCGAGGGTTTACCATGATGTTTCTGGTATAAGTTTTTCGTGATCGTGCTTATAGCCCTATCCTCTGGTTTCAGTGACTCCCCAATGTATGCATCACTATTTAAGCATTGTAGCATACACTGGATATGAAGTCCCCGGTTAGTCGGAGCTACATGTAGGCTGTGAAGAGAAGCCCCTTTGTTGAAATGGAATATCTCTGCCCGGAGATCAGAGAAATTTGAAGCATCGCTTCCCTTTTGCAATACCTTCATTCATTAGTGCTCGGAATTGCGGGTCATTAATGGAGAAGGGGTAACTTCCCAAAGTGTTTAAGAAACTTCCCTGCTTCTGCATCCAAGGCCGCCTTCTTCGTGTCAACTTTGCTAGTGTCACATCAAGTAAGCCTGTGTACAGGCGCTGGAAGAGGATATGAAGAGGCACATACCGAGTGTTGTCTCCAACTCCAGCTCGTAGCCGCAGTTCCTCCAGGTCGTGTTGGGGTGGCGACGATAACATAAGTATCGTTGGAGTTAACAACAACTACCTTGTGTCCTGCCTTCCATGACATGGAGGGGTTTACGAAGGCCGGCTTCTTCAAATGATGACTGTAGGTGTTCTAGGGCATTCTCTTTGTCTTTGTGAGCCAAGATGCACTACCGGTCAATCTTCTCTTGTCACCTGACCGAGGTCGGCCTTCGTATACCCCACCATTTCATGGAATCTGTGAAGGCAGGACACAAGGTAGCTGTTGTTATATCCAACGATACCGATGTCCTCGTCGCCCTGCTCTACCACCTGTCCGTCTTTCTCCAACATGACCTGAAGGAACTGTGGGTGCGAGCTGAACTGGAGACAGCACTCGGTATGTGCTCCTTCATATCCTATTCCAGCGCCTGGGTCGTCGGCTCTGTGTGGTACTTCCAGCTGTAACAGCCTTCCTGGATGTGACATCACAAGCAAAGTTGACAGGAAGGAGGCCGCCTTAAAGGCAAAGTCAGAGAAGTTTCTTAAACATTTTGGGAAGTCAGCTATCCTCTCTCCAGTCGTGACCCGAAATTCCGAGCACTACTTAGTGAAAGTATTGAAAATGGGAAGCAAAGCTTTAAATTTCTCTGATCTCCGGGCAGAGATATTCCATTTCAGCAAAGGGGCTTCTCTCCACAGCTCACCTTAGACTAGCCACCAGGGACTTTTGCCTCATATCCAGCTTGGGTACTTCAGTGCTTACATAATGATGCAAACATTGGAGAGCCACTTCGATCATGAAAATGTTGAGTCACTGAAACCAGAGGATTGCTACTATGAGCACGACCAACAGCTTATACCAACAACATCATGAAAAACCGTCGAGGAACTTTGCCAGTCTTCTGATCATGTGCTAGTGTGACAGGTCAACTTTCTTCCTGTAGGATGGTGGTAGCCAAATGCCGCAAAATCTGTCGATGCAAGAGAACATCTCCCCATTGTAAGTTCAATTACTTGATAAGATAAGCATTGTGTCAGGAAAAGTTGCCATATTCAGCGAGTTTATCATCTGTCTTGACTGCCTAAGTTCCGTTAAGGTTGATAAATTTGTGACTTACCTATTCGGTGAGTATGCTACCTAAAAATAGCACAATTTTGGACAAGTTTACAAGGTAATTGATGATACATGAAAGGTCGATGTGTACTGTAACTATTATATCGCATACATGTGAGTGCATTTTTTATGTTTCACTGTTTAAACAAAAAATTAATCAAACCAATATGGCTGACTTGTAGTTCGATAGTATTAGGATATCATCTTATTCTTGGGTCTTATTGTTGACTTGGGTCGCCATTTTGGTGACCATCTTGGAATTATGCTAATTAGGTCACATCCAAATAGCATAGCAATGATGCCAATACCATCAACATCATGGAAAACCTTAAGAAAATTTGGCCAGTCTTCTGCTCATGCGTTAATATGCCAGGTCAGCTTGTCCCTGTAGGGAGGCGATGGCCGAATGCGGCAAGTCAGTGCAAGAAAGCATCTCCCCATGCTTGTAAAAATTCAATTGCTTGATAAGATAAGCATTGGCCAGACAAAGTTGCCATATTCAGCAAGTTTATCCTCTGTCGTGACTGATAAGAGTTGATAAATTTGTGCTTTCTCTATTCGTTGTGTATGCTACCCAGAAATAGGATAATTTTGGACAGGTTTACAAGGTACTTGATGATACATGAAAAGTCGATGTTTACTGTAACTATTATATCGCATACATGCAGGTTCATCGCTTATGTCTCGCTGTTAAATTTATCAAATCGATATGACTGACTTTATAGTTCGATAGCATTAGGGTGTCATCTTAGTATTGGGTCTTATTGTTCACTTGGCTAAAATTAAGTAAAATATGACCATTTTTAAACCCGGATCTAGAGCAACAAAACATACTAAAATGTTATTATGCATCAAAATACAATGTAAATAAGCCAAATTTATACGTTATGGTGCCCTAATAATGATTTGTTCCATGAAAACCAATATCGACATTCTGACCTTCTTTCGCCTAAATGAAAAACACGAATTGGGTTGTTCAGAGCAAAACGAACTTGAAAGAGGACACTCGTCTGTAGGTTTTGCTCTAAAAGAGTCAGGTACAGGAACACCGCCAGGTCCTACACTACGACAAATTGGTGAATATAAGTGCCAACAAATCTAGATGCCGTGTTTAGCTATCAATCACAGCACGTTTTCATCCGACTTTCATCGTCAGTATAATTTGATTGTGAACGTCAAGTATCTTACAGAATTCTTCAAAAAAAACGATTGATAATTTATCTCAAACGGGCTCACGTTTATTTGGAGCTTCTCTATCAATCGACGCGTTAATCTGATGCATATAAGGAGACCACAATAAAGTCAAATCCAAATTACTCGCTGATCAGCTTGATCAGCAGATATTTTGTTTGGAGTTATATTATTTCTTCGCTTTCCGCAGATGACGGTTAAGCTAGAAGACGGAAACAAATTGGTGGACGACATACAAGATCCCAGACAGCTTAAGAACACCCGTGAAGTTGTCGGAGACGAAATGTTCACGGTGGGTATGAAATCGCCATATACCTCTGTGACATCTAAGTATCAAAATAACTTTGATGAGTCAGTCAAGATCCTCTCTCAAAATAATAAATCATTTCATGGAATCATGCTAAATATCCTGGCCATACAGTATTGAGACTGAAATTTAAGGTGATATTCTACAAATTCGGACTGGCTTTCTGGCAATATTGCGATGCAAAACGATAATGCAATGATACATATTGATTATTTTTATGAGGACTGTATACAACATTCAGGCCTCATGACAATCACCGCTAAAACTGAAATGTTTTTCCATCTTTTGTATTCTTCTATGGTATGTGTCATATCGAAACTAGAATGGAACGTAAATCATGTAGCTGTACATGTTCTGCTGGTCTGTATCTACCACGCAGTGTAGTTTTGCAGATTGTACTAACTTAAGAATACTTCCGTTTGCCTAATTGATCAAGTCGGATGAGCAACGTAATAATATATTGGTTAAGTAAACTGGACAGACCCATAGGCAGACTATATCTTTGTTTTACTAGCACACTGTTTTAGACTCCAATTATACTATAAACTCTGAGCTACTCCACTTATATCGGACTTTAAGGTAATCAATTTCTTTGACATTTGTACGATTTATCAATTTCCAATTAATTTCTGTCTGCTGTTAGTTAAAGGTTTTGGCAAGAGAGTTGAAAGCTCGTTAAATTGCATTTACTTTGAGATATTCTGGTTTTGTAGTATGTGGAATGACGTGAATATGGGATACCGAGACCCTGGCATTTAACATTCACCATAGTCATCTATTTTCCCTTTTTCAGACACTGTCGGCCAAGGGGGTTGTTGCTAAGAGACTCTTCAAGAGAATGTGATCCCATGTGGACGAATTCACTATTTATGTGCAGTCCTTCGAAAAAACAAACTTGTTCTTTATACAGAAAACGGATACAAGGCCTTTGTGTATGATAATACTTCATATAACAGATTTTTCTTAATATATGCTGCGTAATAAATAATATATCTGATTATTCTAAGATTATTTTAATGCGTTTCTCGTATTTAAGAAAGTTGTCGGTGCTTTTCACGTTCAATAATAAAATTAAAGACAGCATTTTGAAACAACCTTCGGCGACTAGATATCAATACTGTAAAACAGTCCATGTCGTTTCTCGTCACCCCTCAGGAAAATCAGCCAAATACTACAGCAACTGTAGCATCCACTATTCTTTCGTAAAAACTATAAATTTAGCACAAAATAGGCTTGCAAAAAGGTTGGCGGTTGAGAGAGACTAGAATGATGCGAAATGAAAAGCTAGAAATTGAATATCATATTTAATGTGAAAATCAACTTATTTCTGTTACTTCATTTAACTTGGGCGATAACAGTCAAAGGTGATGGGGTCATGAAAAGACGTGATCTGAGAAAACAAAACTTAGATAACACCCACACACACGCACACACGCACGCACGCACACGCAGACTGCATCCTCGCTAGCCAGGATAACTACATTCTGACGCGACATTAAACCTTAATTCTCTCTCTGTCTCTCTCTTCTGAACTTCTGTACATATTATCATCAACATAGGAGGCTAGTGTTCGTAAGTCATATATTTGCATCGCGCGATTGGCGAACTTTGAACAGAACGCCGACATACTTTCTCATCACCCTCGTTATGTTGAGTTTAATATTTGTGGATGCCCTTATAACGAGGTAGCCGACCACATGCAATGTACATGTAGGTGTGAAATTATAGCGGAGTATCTGGATAGCAGTCATATTATCCGTATACCGATATTCTGACTGGGTGGGAGTCGAAATACATCGCAATGATCACCAGGGATTATCAGATTCACATTGTTTCTAAATCTGAGCCACGTTTTTACTGAATGTCCATACGGGCACCTTGCATGGCACATCCACACGCCTCTTAGAACCAATCTGTTTGGAATTAGTGACATCGCGTGAACAGTGGTGATGAATTTCATAATCTGGTTAACTTGCCAACTTAAAATTGATGTTTACTGATCGCCATATATTAGCAACAATTTACAATAAAACGAGTAAACTGTTCTAGGAATGCAAATTCATAGTCAATACACTTGTACAGTCTGTAAGGTCCGGTTCCACCAGTGCAATTCCCACATCGTTAACATATAAGTCGGAGAAACTCTTTGTGTTGCCAGCAACCATTTTCGGTTTTAATAGTCGAATATCTCATCCCGCACTGGAATAATCAATTCCAACCATGTATATATCCAGTGGGGTAGATTCAATGACGTTGGCTCTTGCATGGCATCACTTAGTAACACTGTTCATATTGGACACGATGCATTCCAAGAAGACTGCATGGAAAATATTAATCACTATCTCGTTTCATTTCGACTGCTGGTCGTAAGAAACTAGTACTATTCGAATTAACGTGAAGGCGAATATTTACAGGAGTTATTTTCGATATCTCTTCGACCGTCAAAAATACGTCTCAGTAAGAACCCGTTTAAGCCGTGAAGGCAGACACTGTGTCATCCGATGTACAGAATCTGGGGTCTAACTTAAAATCTCCCCTTTTCACTTTCTCCTAAATAACTATATGGGTTATAATTTCATCTGGTATTTTTTTATTCTACATTTGTCACATGCAAGGAAGTAATGAAATATCGCTTTTCTCCTAACCTGGTTCCTTCACGATTTAACAATATCCGGTCTTGAACCACTATGACAATCTTTGCAGCTCGTATTCGGGTACTTAAAATACTCATGGGAAAAGGTATATCCGGCTAACTGTTGTGCCAGTGTACTTGCATGTATATAATTCAGTTGTTATACATTAAACATTCGTTAGCCCCAGAAGAATTATCTGGCAATTATGTACCTCTACAGAGCAAATCGCCCCGGGCTGAGAATCCCTCATTTATATGCGTACTAAAATTGTACATGTATGTGCTTCATCGTGTATAGATACTGTATGTTATTTATTAACAAATAATGCCGGCATTCCTGTTGGGAGTATTATCGATACTGGCATCGTGCTGATGAAAAATTATTGGTACGTGGCACCACAAAAAAAAACAACAACAACAACATATGAATAGGACAATACATATTTCAAGGATAACATGTGCAATGGGAGATCCATGTCCAATGCCATCTATTCATACAGATTGCCAATTGCGATTTATATATACAATATATCTTGTTTAAGCAAAACTGTCTGTCAGTCGTGTGCCCATATCACCCAGTAGCTATATCCAGTCGGTGTTGATGTATAACTACCTGCAGATGTGAACAAAAGTTGTCGATGGATAATATCCGTTACACGTTTTCGTCGTATATATCTATCGACCGGAAAGGAAAGTGTGTAGATAATTTACTGTTGGTTTAGGTTAGACGACACCATTAAAATTCCTCACTTATTATGTAGTAAATTTGGCCAGCACATCTCCAGAAAACACTATTCCAAATATTTCGTTGCAACAAATGGCTTACCTTGTTCCGTCAAATCTATCAAGAATTCGAACATATGATGAGCGGGTCGTTTTCGAACCAGTGGCCATGACAGAAAATCACCCCGCAGAAACTGAAAATGTCCTAAAACACCATGGAAGAACCCGACTAAAAGCTACCACAACGTTGCTGTCTGCAGACACTGTTCTAGCCTTTTGTATATTTTTCTTTGTCAAATAATCCAGATTTTATTTTAAATATATATGATACCAACCTTTCCTTCCCGGGATGCATAACAGCGAATCAGTGGACGTTTTCTGCGGTATTTCATATTCTATACACAATTAATAGTGGTGTAAAACCTTTAACAAACACGGGGTAGAGAAATGAAAAAAAATGTCAGACTAGAATTGTGTATATATGGTACATTAATTGAATATATATTCAGAACATTCGAGAGAGCCATTGCCGCACCACTCTCGATTTAATCCGCAATTATTTTTATTCATTTTTCCAATCGTTTATTTTGGACAACGTAAGTTGTAGCTGTAATATACAAGCTAGTAACCGATCATCTAGTCGATACTAGCATTTGAATTGTGATTTGCTCCAGATCTAGTGGGAAAATTACTATTTGAGAAGTAATTCCTTGTTTACTGCGGCAATGAGTCTAAGTTTGATCACAAAGGCCGTAGGCTTGAGTGATCAAACGGACAGGTTGTGTCCAACAACTTTGAATGAGCCTCTGCGGAAGAAAACCCTTTCTCCAACTTCATTTGGCTCCATGATGTACGGCAACAGGATGTACAAGAAGATACAGGCAGACATTACATTGTGATATCCATTTCAATCCTTTTACCCCTTTGGGCGAGTTCAACTAGGCCCACGAAAAAAATTATGACGTCCTATAATCCACACCGAATCGGTTGTAGGGTAGCATCTATTGGAATTAGATGCCACCTGGGATTCCTTCTTTATATGTAATAATGTTATTTGGTAGAACACATGCCGTGTGGCAGAATTTGGCATCTAAGACAGGCGCTACAGATACAAGTTCATGGTTGCAATATATGAATCCTTGAAATTGTTGGTTTATCTACTGGGCCTGCTTACCCAGTGGAACACGAATAGAATTAGGTATACGATAACTACTATCTTACATTTAAAATGCATGGTGTTACTCGTCAGTGGTGAGATTTCAAGCGTCTGATCCGTCATTCATAATTCAGCCGTCGTCCATTAAAGAATATCCGCGTCCATAATCCAAAGACCTATTCCATATGCAATATAACAGTATTAGCAGCAAATTCAAAAAGACAATCATAGTATACATAAACATAGGCTTGTTTCCTGCAAGAGAGAAGCGGTCAACAGTTTCCAATGATGCCGGCAAGACATCATGATGCTCCAAAAATATCAAATCAGTATCGCTGATCAGTATTCTTAATCCAAAATATTCGTTGTAAAGTCGTCATCTAAAGAATGGTGTATCTCAGTCACGCTTTGATTGCGACTGTTCATATGAGTACAATGAGGATCTTGAAATACATGGGTTCATACGGCCCCTAGCCCCTTGTTGATATTGACAATGGCAGGCAACAGATGGCGTAAAAATCAGGTAAAATTGATTTATTTCTGCCTAAGTAGTGATACAAAGTTAAATGCCAAAATAGTGCATATGAAACACACCAAACAGTTTGAGAAAAAATTGAACATTTATTTTGGAGAAACGGCCATAACTTATTTTCCTCGATAGATAATATCTTGCGTGTCATCAACAAAGCGCGATGTACATTGTAGAAAGTATGATGTGTTACCTGATTTGTGTACAATAAAAATACACCCTCACGTGCCATTACGTAAGTCGCAAATATTCCGGGTAATTGCTTATATCGGTCTAGCATTCAGGCTCAAGATGGGAAGGGGGGGAATCCAGAACATCAGGTTGGTGCAGGAAGCGGAATGAACCAGGTAGGTTGTAACTAAAACAACCCACCATTGATTTTTTGGGGTCCAAGATTATAATCAGGACTTGTCTTCCAGCGAATATTGTCATTGTCATTTGTCCTTTGTGGCGGCGAATAATAGGGAATATGGTTTTCTGAAGATATGCTCAGCCAATGTACGAGATATTAAGTAAGGTCGTTTCTTTTGTGGTTTGAGGTCTACAACCGTGATCTAATTTGTTCTGTCGCTAGTTTCCTTTTCTCTTTATGCTAATTCCAGTGTTATATATAGCAGTTCAATTTCTAAGAACTGGCGGATCCGTTCTGCTGAATGCTCAATGATTTTACAATGAAGCGTTCCTTAGTATGGATTGTGAACCCCAATTAACGTTATAACAACTATTCACGAAAGAGAATACATGTATAATGAAAATACTTAATACAATGATAATTCTAAAACCGTCTCCGTCATCAGTTAAGATAATTAAGCGGCAATTATTTAATAGACATGTATTTCTATCTTTTAGTTGTTGTACGGAGCTTTGTCTAATAAGATATCAGTTTGAAACAAGCCCATTAGGCACGTGCCGCAAAATGTCAATGCGTATCGATTTTGCGGAAAGGCGTAGGTCTCTCGGTTATCGGTCTGGTGGAAACTATCGGAGAAACGTACATATATTTGAGGAGTATAATCACTCAAAACTCAAGAGTATATGCGGGATATTGGCACACAAAAAATGGCACTAACCTTAAGACAGTTGGTTTTACTGATTTTTGCATGTAAGTATTTCTCTTTTTTCCTATTTCGGCTTACTATAATTGTTTGACAAAGTCGTCTTCAATAATTCGTCAGCCTCTGGAAATTGTCATACGCAATTCTAGAATGCGAATATAGGTTATTATTACAAGTGAGTCAGTGAATTAACATAAAATAACCGACTGATTTCAGAATAACAATTTTGGTAAACCGTAGTAACTAATGTTGCAAGGTCGGTCCTCGTTCAGAAATAGGAAATACAACCTTCAAACCTGGTCGGTATGGAATACAAGTTTTTACTGTTGTTCTGAATCCTGCACTAGCAGTGCCTTCAGGCTTAAAGGGTCGGGGTAAGACATGGCGCTTCAATTTTATATTTAACAATCGCAATTTTCCTTTTTCGGAAACAAACTTCAAATGTTTAACCTCAATTTCTCTTCTGGGTCATAACTTCCGAGAATTTCCGAATTGCAAATTAATGTTCAAATATTTTCATTTATTTTATTGCATTTTGTCCAACCGTCCATCAGTTACACCGTATGCATGACGTGTGCTGCGACAAACACCCTACCAATTTCATTATGCCTCTTTTCAACACAGTGAGACTAAAAAAACTGCAACACTTAGATTATTGCACGAAACAAACCGTGCCAATTCCTTCACTTTCACCAGTCAGAGTTGAAGAAAATGCACTGAGATTCTCATATGCAAATAAAGCCATTGCTGGCATAGATGGTATACAACTAGTTATATACTGTGTCTTTCTTTTTGCAATAGTTTTACATCAAATATTCAGGAGGAGCTGAGTTTATAACCCTGGTCACTCTCACCGCATAGCATGTTTTAATTTAACTTTTTGGTGACATTTACCATATTTAATTTAAAGCAGTTAATATGGCAACCAGTTGTTATGGACTGTAATAAATAGTACGTAAGACGCGGTTGGAGTATATTTCGCTCAAACATGAATCAGAATTTCATGGGAATACTTCATTTTGTTTATTGCTAGTATTATCTCTTGAAGAAAGAAAAATTTGAAAATATCGTTCTTATATTTACTGGATTAGGGTTTATGTACTTAGCAATAACATGTATTTTATTAGAACGAGTGCTCATTCACCCCCATGGCTCATTCACCCCCATGGGTTCATTTATAGGGATAGAGAGATCGCGTGCCCTTTCTTACTACTCATCGCGCACTACTCATCGCGCATGCGCAGTCGACCCATTCTACTGTAGGGTGCAAGCCTGGCCCATGGAATCTCAGGTAGCGAAAACCCCAGGTATCTCGCCTCGCCCTATCCCGCGCCACACCTATAGGAATAGGGAGATCGCGTGCCCTTTCTATACTACTCATCGCACACTACTAATCGCGCATGCGCAGTCGACCCATTCTACTGAAAGGGGCAAGTCCATGCGTATCGATTTTGCGGAACCCTATCCCGCGCCACATTTATGCGACCCCCTGTGCAGTGAGTAAAGCGGAGTAGGAAGAGGAGGAGGAGGAGTAGGAGGAGTCGTACACGCCACGGATTATACTAGGGAGATGGGTGCATACTTGAGTAATATACATGAACGCAAAAGTTCACACAAAAAATCAATATAACATTTTTCTCCTTATCTGTGCAAATGAGGTTGTATGATGCCATGAGCTTTAGGCGTGAATATTGATCTCGCCAACTTCTTTGTATATGTTCAAAGAAATTTAAATGCTATTCATAACTCAGCGATTGATCATAATTTGGAAGTCAACATAAACCGTTTGTGACAATAGTCCTAGTATAGCAACCTTTAACGCAAATGTTCAACCAAAATTCTACAAATTTAACATAGTTTCAAATCTACTGTAACATATACATATTGTTGCTTATTTATATAAGGGGTGTATATACTCTATAGGAGCGAGTATTTCATAAATGCATGGGATATCGCATGAATAAGTATTGCAAACATTGACAAAAATCATCGGTGTGCGTCAGTATTGTTTTCTTCAAGGAAAACTGACATTCAGAGACTTCTTGTCGCAAAAATGTCTTCCAAACCTCAAAAGTAAATTCGTTATCTACATGTAGATATTACTATTACCAGGTGGTAGGTAAGCCGTTGCGTATAGTTATTCCGCCTGCTTCTGCATCGACTTCTCTCCCACCACATATCACTTTGCAAGATCTATTCAATAAACACGAACAGGTTCTCAAGGAAAGCGGTGTTTGTCTTCCTGTCACTAATAACGACATACCAGAATTGCAACGGATAGCCAAAATGCATAAAATAATATTGAACGAGATTCATAGCTGGCTCCAGAAGTCTACAAACTTCTGTCCACCTTGTTAACTAGGACCCTGAAGGCAGTTAACTTATTTTGGATGAACTATTGTTCTGCCATTTCAAGAAATTGAGATGTGGAATGCATTAATTAAAAACTCAAACAGTCTTGCCCAAAATGGACTTCCAGAATGCATAAAATACCATCATAGCTGGTTCTAGAAGCTGCACCGCCAAGCTTCTTCCAACCCTGTTGACGAGGGCCCTTCAGGAGGTAAAAGCATTGTCGGAACATACAGTACAGGACACATACAGTACAAACATGTATGCACATGAGATGCATCGACTCTCTATACTACAATTCCCCATTCTGACCTTTTTGGTCGTGTCAGTTTCATTAATAGTGTCGGGGTTCGAGAGAACTGATAGCCGATATATTAATGTCCGAAGCCATAAATCGTTCTTTAGAACTACTGCATACAAGGGATATCATTCGTGGGATATTTCCTTGTTTACACAGTTGCTTGAATGTCTCATTATTAATATCTACGTCAACATGGGCAACACAATACATCAACAGCATATAGTTGTTCCAAATGGTACTAATTGAGCACCCCTTTTGGCTTATAAATATCTGTTCTCTTATGGATATGACTATATGCAGACGCTTTCAAAATCCGAGCGTTTCAAAGCCCGTCCCTTCTCATTCGCGAAACGCTATATAGACGATCTTCCCGCTATATCATTGACGCAGTGACGGAGATGTCTCCACCCTCACTGAATTTGAAGGAAACTACAGATAGCCCTAATGGCACGTGATATTTAGACCTATATTTTCATAAAAATGAATATGGTCTTCTCTCTCTTTGATTTTACGACAAGAGGGATGACTACAATCTCGACATCATAAACTATCTCTCGCTGGACAGTAACATTCCAGGGGGACTTGCATATGGTATATACATATCTCGCTTAGTAGCACTTGCTATATTATGTGTTAAATATGAAAAATTGAGAGGGAGAGAGAGAGAAAGAGAGGGAGAGAGAGAGAGAGAGAATTAAGGTTTAAC
This sequence comes from Hanleya hanleyi, assembly GCA_036873755.1. Taxonomy (NCBI): domain Eukaryota; kingdom Metazoa; phylum Mollusca; class Polyplacophora; order Lepidopleurida; family Hanleyidae; genus Hanleya; species Hanleya hanleyi. Next base: position 32,612 of record JAVTVY010011163.1, on the reverse strand, counting down.
CCTACCTGGCCTGGGGGGGGGGGCAAAATCTCCGGAACGACAAAAAATAGAAAGCTGAAACTTCGTGACTTTATAGTTTATTATATTAGAGTCATTTTGAGCCTATTTGCATGACCCCCCCCCCCTCGAGGAGAGGATCATGGGTACATCCAAGATGGCGGCCATGTGGGGTCCCAGAAAAATGATGTTTTTGTCATATTTCTTCAAAATGTCTGCTTTTCTGCGATGAAAAGTGGGCAAAAACTATTTTATTTCACATCACATTAATATTTACTAATTTATCGTGCTGTTTTTGCGGAGAAATTGCAGAAATAAAAAATTCGGAAAATCTGACCGAAAAATCGACCAAAAAATGCCGTTTTTGAAAATGTCGTCACTGTGACGTCATCAAGGCGGCCATCTTGGATTTTTTCTGTTAGAGCTTGACCCAAGGGTATAGTGTGGTAAGTTTCAGCCCCCTAGCTCAAGAAGTAAGAAAAATAATTAGGGGGGGGGCCATTTCGGCCACCCCCCCTCCCCAGCCCACGGCAAGTCCCAAAAAGCCCAGGCCAGATAGGGTTAATGTCGCTTTCAAAAAAATATTTCAGCTATATAACGACAATCAAACAAAATTCTAAGTATTCAAGTTAATAACTCAGTAAATTAATTCATTAAAACATGAAAATACATTTAAATTTATACAACAAACTGATCTCACGCAAACAATCTAAAATACAATCTTCTTTTACTCGACTAAAGAGATCTTCCAAAGTAGCTGCTCGATAAAAGTTATCTCTTACAATCCTAGAAGCTATACAGTCGATAAGAATATGTTTCACCGCGAGATCTTCGTGGCTTGGAATACACCTGGGACTGGTTCTTTTTTTCAGCAAATGCACGTGAGTTAATCGTGTATGACCCATTCTACATCGTCTAATCATGGTTTGATCGAAACGTTTATGGCTGTTCAGATGAGTATAGCCTACTTTTTTTAACTCGTGAAGTTTGTTTATATCCATAGCTTCCCACAAAGATTGAAACAACTTTCTCACATAAGGACAGATAGATGGTCTGAAATCACTGTATGGGATTCCAACAGGATCAACCTCATCATCTAGGGCTGCCTTAGCCATTTTATCAGATTCAGTATTACCTTGAGGTTTACGTGACTAGATGTACCTCCCCCAAAACCACAGTCATATAACTGTAGAATATTCAAGATTATAGAATGAGTTGAATTTCCAATTTCAATCGCTTCAAGGCATGACAGTGAATCTGAGAATATGACATATTTCTTCCTTTTAGTGGACCCAATACATTCTAAAGCCGACAACAGAGCCCGACAATAGGGCTTTTGCTTCTGCGGTGAATATCGAACTTTTACCTGGTAGTCGATAGGTATTAGTTTGGAACTAAAGATAGTAGCATATGCTACTCTCTCACCATCTTTAGAACCATCTGTATAAATAGCATGATGCGGTCTGTATTTCTCTCTTAGTATATCAAATTCTTCTGTATATACGAGCTGGCTCGTTAGAGAAACAGTACCTAATAAACTAATATGCTATATAAGAAAAAGTCATAATGTGTAAATACAGTCCTAAGAATAAACAATTTCATGATACACAGATCAAAGTGACAAATGTTGAGATAAAAATATGAACGGGAGATAAAAGTCAGGCTTCTGTAAAACACGTGGACCTTGCCATTGAATCAAAAGTACTTTGAGACAAGTGTAAGTCATGACGGGTTTTCTGCCGATAGTTCGTTAAACGTGTTTACAAATCTCTGTATAGGCAAGTATTTATATCATTTATTCGGCTAGTAATTGGTCTAAAACAGAACAGATTTCTGGTGATCCTATGGGGTGCATTACAACGAAATCTAGAGAGAATACCGGGACAGTCATGATAATCATTTGCACATTTGTATTAAAAAATATCATCTAAAATTGTCCTTTGCAAAAGAGGAAGGAGATTAAACAGTTGACATAAGTCATCATAATTACATCGATCGCGTACTGTGGTCTAGTTTTGTAACACAGAAATTTCACAAATTAGATCTGGACCCTTTCAACCATAGTTTGCTGCTGTAGATGCTCATTCTAAAATAGTCTTGCATGAGTCACATATAAAGATTTAAAAGAGGGACGGCTGAAAAAGGAAAAACAAAACTTCTCTCACTAATACTGACATTCGAAAAGCTCTGTTCACGGCCATTTTGTTCCGACGGCCCCTATGCCCAACCAAGGAAGGGGTACCGGTACGGATCCTGGCACTGTTGATTTGGGACTATTTGAAGTTAAAATCCATTACAATAAACTAAATCAGTCTCAGTATTTTGAAGATTTTGCGCGAGATGGTTGAAAAAGACCTAAAATTGCCACGTGTTCTCAAGTGTTTGACTGGCAGTCCATTCTAAACTTTGACAATTCAGACGTCAGCTGTAAAATGGAAAAAAATGACTGGAATACGGATCAGCCATTTCTCATGCAAGCGTGGTGACGGCCAAAAAGTTTTTAGAAATCTCAATGAGCAAAAAAGCACAGTTTTGAAAAAATCTTACGGGTAACCATGGCAACCGTTCGAAATTGGATCCACGAAATGGCCGACCCATTTGTGAACGACCCAATGGGCGAGGCGCCTGCGTGTTGCGCGTGTTTAACTATTCCAATATATTCCTCAGTTGTTATTCATCGAACCCTGGTCAGAGCAAACTCACAACTGACACCTGGAGAGCTGCATCAGCAAGCTTTAATGCAAATGTCCATTTTTAGCTTTGCAAAAAGTCTAAACTCGGACGAAGTGGGTAAATCTGCCCACATCGCAGCTGTGCCTGTAGTGTTTGGCGCGCGGTGTTGTGGCGCGAAATCGGCGTTCGGCGATGTGGACAGTTTTACCCCCTCGTCCGATTTTAGATGTCTTGCAAAGCTAAACGCCAACAAACACTCTTAAACAAGGTGTTTTATGAAAGGTAAGTGGACATGGAATACAATTATTTTGTTGGCCGTGGTTATCGGGTTCGGCAAATGGTGCCCGTCCAGTACTTCCCAACAACTCAATCTGGTGATTGGTTTGCTGTCATAGCGTTGTTCTCGCGTAGTATAGACCAAGGCTACACCGGAGCTACCAGGAAAATATGATGGCCAGATTGAATATATGAGGGATGCTAAATTTGGAGCGTTATATCTCCATCAAGTGTAGATGATTACATATTTGAAGGATGCTAATTTTTTACATTTGCTTAACTTCAATTATATACCTAGGTTCAATGGGTAATATAACGCCCACGAAGAGCATATAAATCCCAATACAAGGGGGGGGGGGCAACTATTGATCAAGCTCTCGTGTTGTTTAAATTTACGCAAACATAATTATTAAATGCAGTTCCAGTGTGATAGACATCTTATCCTGGTGTCATTGTTTTGTGTGTTTTTTTTAATTAGCGTTATGGTATTGAAGATAAATCCATTCATAAGATATACCTGTAGACCATATCCTTTACATCAAATACTTATCACGAAATGATAAAAAAAACCATTGCCCAGTAGAAAAAAATGTACCACAATTTCACGTGACACCCACCGAAGAAATTCTTTCAGGAGGGTTGCTCTAACATACATCCAACTCAGACAATTTATGCGGTGCGGGTTGAGCGAAATCTTTAATTAACACCATTGACACAAGAACTAATATAAGCGGCGTTTCATTTCAGACAGTTGCAACTTGATAAACTTGATGACGGTGCCAGTATATGTACAGAAACGTCGATTCTTTGCAATCAGAATATTGTTATCGATAACAACACATCTTGGGTTATAAGTTGCCATGCAACTATATGACTTGATTATCTATCACTTGGTCACGATGAGAATGGGGCGATTAACGGTATCCTTGGTATTGAACATGAACACTTATTATATCCATAGTTTTGTTATACATGTTATAGGTACCGTAAACAACGCAGTGAGTCGCCTGATGGAAACTCCTCTAAACTACGTACCCCCAAACAACGGACCAGGTAAGAGTTTCAAACAGGTTCAGACTAATCAAATGAAGGGTGTGGTTAAGGGGATATTCTACCTTCCACTTGCCCTCCATTCCCACTCATCAACCCACCCATGCGAAGACCTTCGCAGTAACGGAATCAGGAAGGATACCGTTGCTGAGTTCACCGGTGAGGGAGCCGCCCTCCTCACCCCATCGATTTCTATTCACAGAGGGAACTAATAAAGAGCTGAAACCCTCCAACTTAACAGTTTATCATATTGGAGTATTTTCGGAATCCTAAGACAGTTTCGTTTTCGGCGTTATCGCGCGTTATAATTGATTGCAAGCTCATGGAACTGATGCAATGTGCCCAGAATATTTATTATCGGTCATTTTCATCAAATTTGGAAGTAACACATGTTGGACATCGACAAAAGTAGATCGAAATATACCTTCCAGAAACAGTAGCCAAATTCCAAGTCTTTGGGTAGAACGCACTAGCATGCCTGCACGGGACTGGTGGGGCTACGATGTAGAACACTTTATTCGAAAATTGTTTTTGTTTTGCTGCAACTTATGGATGAAAAGGCTTTATTTTATTAATTTACTCATTTCTTACAAGAATATACTCTCTTGAAGGCGAGACTTATCACCCTTCAATCTGCCTGCCTTAGAAGACGTTGTAATAGTGTCAGACGTAGTAGTATCGAACTAATAACATGCATAGTTTTGTCGTATGGAAAAAAACATTCATTCACGCACACACAGACTCAAAATGTGTGTTCCAGTAAAATAATATAAATTAAAGTCTACTGAGCGCTCCACATATGGAGAAAGAACAAGAAGGATAAAATATTGTATGTGGAGAACATCATCATGTCTTGCTGACACCATTGAAAACGGTTACCTCCCTTGTAGAAAACCATCTTGTGTTTTTTTTTGTTATTATTTTTACTTCACAAACATCTGGAATTTGACGCTAACTGTCATACGAAGAAGGCCTTTCGACTATTGAAGCGTTAACTCCTTTATGGACGACGCATGGATACTGAATATCGGAATGTGATGCCTCATATATGAACTGAACCCTATACTTTGTAGGCTACTACTGAGTAATAACTAATCTCTATCCGGCGCAGCTCCACGGTTTTCAGGGCCTGGATATTTTAGGAGAGGAACGGAAAGAACACATACATGCAAATCAGGGTTGTTTAATTTTCTCACAATTGCGTCTTTATGTAAGCTGATCGCAGTGAATATATGAAAATAAATTTCAGTTGTGATTAGGTAAATAGGCCAGTTTGTTTGACCATTTCTGGCTTGTTTACATGAGTTACAATTTGGTCTGATTCGACTGACTGCAGGCATCACGAAACTAAGTTTTTATAGAGCGAGTAAAACTGAGCAGAAAATGTGCCCCTCCCAGGTGCAGTCCAATACGAAACGAAAACTAAGTATCGAATTAATATTTGCAGATGTTCCCTGGGATATAATGACTTACACGAATAGCACGACAGGATCGGGAACAGATGACGATTTCCACGTCATTGTGTATGGCGATTCTGGTCACTTTGGCCCTTACGACCTTGAGGACCCTTATGCCGACGATTTTGCAGACGGTACAGTCAATACGTTCCCGATTCAGGCCAGTGATATTGGGACACCCTACAGAATTCGTGGATGGCTACAATTATGGGATCAAATATACACAAAATTAGAAAACACCTTACAACTGGATAAGGTAAGACCATCTGCATCCCCTTCTCTATCCCAGCACTTCATCTCATGATCACTCGTCTCACAAGATCTACACATTTATTCCGCATTGATTCCCACAGTTGTATGCAGTGATCCTGTGGCAGGTATAACTTCAGCGTTTATATAGAGGTTAGAGGTGTAACGTAACAGATCTAGAGACGCGGACAAAAACGCTATTACTAGATAGGTCAATGTTACCCTTTCTGGGAGGATGGGGTGGAGAACAAACATGATTGTAACCTTTTTCTGAAAATTACCGTTATCGATCGTGCCCTAAATGCGACACCAAATAATGTATGACTTATGGAATAGGAGTTTAGGAAGTTTAAGGGTTTAGGCAGAGTATGTTTTTCAAACATCGAGGAACACACATAAGAAAAATTTTTCCCTGTCGGTGAAATAGGTTGATCCCGAATTCCCGACTTTGCTCTGTGAAAATATATAGTCGGTACTTGCCCTTTGTGTTGTGTGTATTCCTTGCCTGTCATGGAATATGCATTGTTATATGTTCTTTTTCTGCAAGAAAAAAAAATGTCCTGATTCTGTTATTGAATAGGGGCCGGACATTTGTTCATACCAAACATTCTTTCTTGTTACACCGGTAACGGTTATGCCCCTACTAGAGCTACTCTTATATCCAAATCTATTGCCCAATTCGGAAAGTAATTGGTAATTAAATAGTCTATTTTTCAAGGAAATTATCTTAATAATGTACATACATACAAGATCTGTTGGTACATGTAGAAAATATAAACAAAATAGTTTTTCAAACAAAATATTTCCTGCTTTCGTCTAGGTAATGCCTTTGGCCCTCGCGTATAGCAGGGTAAATAAATCAGAAAATCTATTTATAGCTACTCATAAATTGACCTCAAGCCTCCTATATGTAAAATGAACATAGAAAAATATAGCAGACAGAAACAGATGGAGAAGAACGAAAAAAGGTGTCCGCGAACGACAAGATCCCAAAACAGTGCTGTCATAAGTAGAGATTATTGTATACCCATTTCCAAATCGTCTCTGGTATCATCCCGAAACCTCATATTAGCCAGAGGGCGGAAGGACCGGGGGCTCATATGGGGCTCGAGGGCTGATGCCAGAGACGATATGGAAATAGGAATATCATAATCTATTTTTGATATATTTATAGATGAATTATAAAATGACAAACGAAGTAGGCCTATGTCTAATTCATACATGACACCCCTTCAGGGAAAATTGAACCCTCGGTGAAATGCAGTCAATTTTGCGACAATTTTGGCTTCCCATCTTGATGATAAATCTCACGTTAGAACGCGAAATAAAATGTCATGAAAAATTTAAAATTCAGGATTGATTATCCGATGACTACGCATACCTGACACAATTTTAATACGAAGCAAGTTTCATTAGATCAAGGTGAAAAGCACAAAAGTGCTCGGCCACACTACCGAGAAAATACAACGAGTTTCTCGAGGCGAAAACACTCCTGCGCGCCATATCAACCCAAGGGCAGATAACCGATATCAGGCCGGCGGCGTGAGGGCAGAAATTCATATCATGATATGAAGCGGTATCAACGGAGTTAAATGTCCAGCATCATAGGCCTATATATGTTAATGCTAGTTTTCACCGCACTGGTCAAATGCAGCAAAGAGATAGGACAAGTTAGTTGAATTGCTATGTTCCGATCCGAGAATACGGTGGATTCTCGTACGTAGCCTTAGTATCTCAGCCGCGCTTTATTGTAGGTGTTCATATGGAGACAATGAAGTATCCACACGGCCCCTAGCACCGGCTGAAGCGGAATTAGTTACGCTAGCTCGGAAGCTGTGATGACAGATCAGCTCAAATAAATAGCTCATCTGATGTTGATAGATGAGCATCGTGGACGTCTGGATAGAATGAACGCCTCAAATGGAACTAATGTGATAGTCAGAAACAGCTGCAACAATAGGCTGAGGCCTGCGACTAATCAGATCATACATGTAACTCGACACACTAGCTCTCCAAAGCACACAACACACACTCACTCAAATCTTCAGAGAAAAGACGATAATATCTTTAGAAAATAGAGAAAAATATGACCAGACCAATCGCCATCATTTTGGAGAGGTGAAACAATTTTTTTTTCAGGAAATTATTATTGTGCCAGTTTCACTATTTTTTGACGGACGCATTTAATAATCTGTTATGAGACATGTTTTTTGTCATCGCATATATTTCTTATATACCTGTGGATTATTTGTGATGAAAAGGAGAAATGAAACGAAAAATCTATGCACACAAATAATAGTGAATTTCATTCAGCAGTCCTGTTTCTTTGCTCGGCATGCATAACGTATTCAATATAATGCTGGTTGAAATAGTGTTGTTCTGGCAAATAAAACAATGAAGATAAACAAAGGTATATGACATTATCGATGGTCAAGACGAAAGGGTGGTTGGAAAGCAAGATACAACAGCTACACTTAGACAATTAACCATACCATTTCTTTTGAAATACTTTTTTTTTTCAAACTGGTATTCTATCGTTGATTCATATTAGGGACGAAATTTTCCCTCTGTAAGTTTTACTCTGTAAAATATTCTAAAATGAGACCCAAACGATAATCATCTCGATATTTTCAGAAGCTATTTTTTTTAAACGCCGACACACCTTCTCCCATAAATGTTTTTCTACTGAGTTGCGTCTTATTATGTATCTGCCATTGTGCAGGGGTACTATTAAAGAGTCCTGCAGGAGTAGATTTGTTTTCATGAATTTCACTCAAACGTTTATCATTATCTGCATGAGGGCGCTTGAGCTGGCGGCTGAAAACATCATGGCAACCAACATGTCATGGACTTTCGTTTTGGAAAAAATACAAATAGGGGTCTCTGCAGAGCATTGTTCGATTGCATCCCTGATAATGGCTGATTTAAAATTTCACCTTCACTTAGAATACGTACACAAGTATCAATTGATTGGGTGAAATACCAATGGAAGGGTTGTGACAAAATTTGATCGATAAAGGAGCATGGATAATATCAGTAACAAATTCCACTTATACATAACATGATTTTATGAATTAGCAATTCCCAACTTTAACAGCGCCGTTAGTTGGAATAGCACTTCAGATTACATGGTTAAAGTCAAAGTCAAAATACTGGTCCGAATTGTCCTACTGTAATGGACCACTACTCGGAAGTGGCTTAACCGAAAATAATTATTTCCCAGAGTGGCATCATAAGTTAGCCGACCTAACATATAGATGTCTCAGTCGTGTTATGATTTTGTATACTGATTTGAACATTATTAAGTGAAATGTTCAATAAAGAGAAGAGAGACTCAATCTCTCAACCGAGATCTCTGTTATTTTTTTATTTTTTTTGCAAAATGGCCCCATGCTCACGGCCGTATCACGTTGGGCACACCGGTTCTCGTCAGATCACCGAAGTTAACCGCGTTGAGCTCGGTCAATACTTGGATGGGTGACCGGGTGCTGTACTGGCTGGGCTGATCAGTGTCCAGCATAATAGGAACTGTGGACGCTCTCGTGTTCTGGCACATGTAGGCACCGTCGTGATATGACTGAAAAAAATGTTGAAAACGACGTTAAATCCTACTCAATCACTCACTCACTATGATTTTGTATACTGATTTGAACATTATTAAGTGAAATGTTCAATAAAGAGAAGAGAGACTCAATCTCTCAACCGAGATTTTTTTATTTTTTTTGCAAAATGGCCCCATGCTCACGGCCGTAGTTATGATAGCTTGGCCCCATGCTCACGGCCGTGGTTATGATAACTTGGCCCCATGCTCACGGCCGTGGTTATGATAGCTTGGCCCCATGCTCACGGCCGTGGTTATGATAGCTTGGCCCCATGCTCACGGCCGTGGTTATGATAGCTTGGCCCCATGCTCACGGCCGTGGTTATGATAGCTTGGCCCCATGCTCACGGCCGTGGTTATGATAGCTTGGCCTCCATGCTCACGGCCGTGGTTATGATAGCTTGGCCCCATGCTCACGGCCGTGGTTATGATAGCTTGGCCCCATGCTCACGGCCGTGGTTATGATAGCTTGGCCCCATGCTCACGGCCGTGGTTATGATAGCTTGGCCCCATGCTCACGGCCGTGGTTATGATAGCTTGGCCCCATGCTCACGGCCGTGGTTATGATAGCTTGGCCCCATGCTCACGGCCGTGTTATGATACGGCCGTGGTTATTGGCCCCATGCTCACGGCCGTGGTTATGACAGCTTGGCCCCATGCTCACGGCCGTGGTTATGATAGCTTGGCCCCATGCTCACGGCCGTGGTTATGATAGCTTGGCCGGCCATGCTCACGGCCGTGGTTATGATAGCTTGGCCCCATGCTCACGGCCGTGGTTATGATAGCTTGGCCCCATGCTCACGGCCGTGGTTATGATAGCTTGGCCCCATGCTCACGGCCGTGGTTATGATAGCTTGGCCCCATGCTCGGCCGTGGTTATGATAGCTTGGCCCCATGCTCACGGCCGTGATTATGATAGCTTGGCCCCATGCTCACGGCCAGCTTGGGCACGGTGGTTATGATAGCTTGGCCCCATGCTCACGGCCGTGGTTATGACAGCTTGGCCCCATGCTCACGGCCGTGGTTATGATAGCTTGGCCCCATGCTCACGGCCGTGGTTATGATAGCTTGGCCCCATGCTCACGGCCGTGGTTATGATAGCTTGGCCCCATGCTCACGGCCGTGGTTATGATAGCTTGGCCCCATGCTCACGGCCGTGGTTATGATAGCTCCTCAGACATACAGTGTAATATGTAATGTATGGCAAGAAAAACACGTTTTGCCCCTCAAGATGGCAGCGGTAAAAGCTCTAACTCTTGAACTAAAAGTAAAATGTTAATATTCGTTGCTCGATATTTAAAACAAAACTGATCATCAGTGTGGCATAGAGAATAACCCCAAATACAATTTCATGTCGTAGATTGAGCTGAAACTTGCCAACCGGCTGTATTACTTCCATGTTGACCAGCTTATTGAACTGGCACCAGAGGTACATGTAGTAGACTTGCCCATGGCCAGCCAAACTCCGGCGAACCCAGGAATCATACGTCCAGGTATGTAGACACGAGACCAGTTATTATCGAGAAGATTCGACATTTAATAAGCCACCCATCTTTGATTATGCTTTTAATTCACACGACAATATTACTTAGTTTTAAAGAAAAAATTAGTCCGAATCGTTCATGAAGCATAAAATACTATTATAGACACAAGCTAGATGTCTCGCCAGTGAGGAACAGTCGGTTTCCAATGACACAATCAAGACACCATTACGTAACTCTTACCATCCGTATATCCGTATAATTGATCTGTATTTGTTCACGTCAATTTCCAAATCGTTTTCATGAGTATTGTATCATATCGGCGAAGGTTTGCATTTTTACTATTCATATGGACATGAAGAAGATTTTCAATGAGATGATGGATGTTCATACGGCCCCTAGCCCTCAACCAATGAGATGATCGATGTTCATACGGCCCCTAGCCCTCAACCAATGAGTTGATCGATGTTCATACGGCCCCTAGCCCTCAACCAATGAGATGATCGATGTTCATACGGCCCCTAGCCCTCAACCAATGAGATGATCGATGTTCATACGGCCCCTAGCCCTCAACCAATGAGATGATCGATGTTCATACGGCCCCTAGCCCTCAACCAAAAACTGTGTTTTATTGTATAGATTGTCTAATCAGTTTCATCAACCTTTTTTGGAAACGCGGAATCTAGCATATGCTACTAGACGAGCTATGTATCGGCATATGCAGGTCCTTTTGGGATATTACTTTCCAGGAATGGGTAGCTAAAATATTAGTCATCAGTTTTGTCGCGGAATTGACTTAAGAGTGTCCCTTTTCATCTTTATAAGTCTAAATGAGACTATATCTACCAACAATTAGCAGATGTGAATCTATTAAGACGCAAGGCAACTACTAATTACAACACATATAAGGGAAGTGGGAAGAGGTGCCAACATACTGGCAGAGCCACGTGACTTCACAGTATAGTCTTCTGGTTAACCTATTCTGAAGCACATACCAAGAATCTAACGATTCGTGATATGTGTTGTATCTCAGGTACGCTTTTATTGTACCTGTTCATGTGGCAACTTGGATGATATGACCACACGGCCGCTAGCACCGGCATAAGCGGTATTAGATACAAATCTAGAGAGCTATATGATGGAAATGCTCTGACAACTCGTATATTGGTAATTGGTGAGCTCTTTCGCTGTGACAACTCTTACACTGGGGATTGGTGAGCTGTATCGTCGTCAGATGTAAATGACGGCATTTAACACAAAAGACCAGTCTGCAAGGCCCGATGTCGACCCAGCATCAACTTCCCACTAATGCCAACATATATCGAAGACCAAAACGGTCTATACAGGGGGCGGGCCTCGGGGACGAAACGTCCACCAGCAGAATCTCACCATATACAGGTAAAAATTACAACACATATAAGGGAAGTGGGAAGAGATGCCGACATACTGGCAGAGCCACATGACTTCACAGTATAGTCTTCTGGCTAACCTATTCTGAAGCACATATCAAAAATCTAACGATTCGTGACATGTGTTGTATCTCAGGTACGCTTTTATTGTACCTGTTCATGTGGCAACTTGGATGATGTGACCACACGGCCCCTAGCACCGGCATAAGCGGTATCAGATACAAATCTAGATAGCTATGATGGAAATGCTCTGACAACTCGTATATTGGTAATTGGTGAGCTGTTTCGCTGTGACAACTCTTACACTGGGGATTGGTCAGCTGTATCGTCGTCAGATGAAACTGTCGGCATTTAACACAAAAGACTAGTCTGTAAGGCCCGATGTCTACCCAGCATCAAGTTCCCACTAATGCCAACATATATCAAAGACCAAAAAGGTCTGTACAGGGGGCGGGCCTCGGGGACGAAACGCCCACTAGCAGAATCTCGCCATATACAGGTAAAAATTACAACACATATAAGGGAAGTGGGAAGAGGTGCCGACATACTGGCAGAGCCACATGACTTCACAGTATAGTCTTCTGGATAACCTATTCTGAAGCACATACCAAGAATCTAACGATTCGTGATATATGTTGTATCTCAGATACGCTTTTATTGTACCTCTTCATTTGGCAACTTGGATGATATGACCACACGGCCCCTAGCACCGGCATAAGCGGTATTAGATACAAATCTAGAGAGCTATGATGGAAATGCTCTGACAACTCGTATATTGGTAATTGGTGAGCTGTTTCGCTGTGACAACTCTTACACTGGGGATTGGTGAGCTGTATCGTCGTCAGATGAAACTGACGGCATTTAACACAAAAAAATAGTCTGCAAGGCCCGATGTCGACCCAGCATCAACTTCCCACTAATGCCAACATTAGTTGGCATAAGTGGGAAGTTAATGCCAACTAAAACATATCTCATATAACAGTCGTCTTCCATCGCGAATACTCGAAACTCGAATGTCGTTCGCGTAATCAGATCAAGTTTCCATTCCCTGCACGAGAGAAACGGTCAGAAAACCCCAATACTGTTAGCTTATTTTATTTTAAATATTTCAAAAATATATATCTTGTAAATACACTCACATTTGAACCCCTTGTTACAGATATGAGGAAGCCTCATTTTATCTCTACAACTCTGGATCCTTGTTATAAATTTTTATTGATGATCTTTATTAACACAGAATATATATATATGAATCGAGTATAACTTCCACAACAGTTTTATTGATTTCTGTTCCATCTTGTATTCCCGAAGGCCCAATTCGCGCCGTGAAGATAGCAAAGTGAAAAGTGATGCTTTAAGGGTAACCTGATCTTTGTTCGGCAGGGCTTTCGGTTATACTCGTTCATTTCTGTAAGAATCGGGATGTGACGGTCGAGAATAAGTGGCAGGGATACATGAGAACTTTATCACAAGCAGTGATGCTTGTTTTGATACCGATTATTTCTGGTCATTCAATATTTTTATTTACTCATATTTTTGCAGCATATTTTTGCAGCCTAAATCGATAAGTATCACATTGCTATAATTTTGATCACATTTTGAGGCAACTGCTGTTGAAGGTTTCATTATACAGTTTTAATATCTTGGTAAAGAAAACGTTGACATCATATCGGGTCAATTTCTTTTCTCGCAGATTTTAAACGGTATTCCGCCCATGTAAGACATCACGAATTTGTTTTAGACAACATCGGTCAACACTCGCATTTTCTGCAAATTGCGCGGGCCCGTTTGCCTCATTTACATTCCAATGTAGAACACCAATGGGCATAGGGTGTTGTACGGAAATGGTCGGGTTTATTTGAACGGGTAAAAACGTTGATTAACTAGTTCGCGTTGTTCCAACCATGCTAACGCCTTTCATGTCCATCAACTTTTCTCTAACTTATTCCGCAGCGAAAACAACTCCCTTGCTTGTGTCCGTGACCACATCTGATCTCACAGGAGCTGGGATAGAGAAGGATGTCACGCTCCATCTATACTGGACCGGACATAGCGTAGAACATTTCCTGTTAGCCAATCACAACACCAACTTTCGTAGAGGGATGGTGGATACATTCCAAATTGAAGTCTTTGACGATGAAGACCTGGAAAGAGTGGAATTATCGCATGATGACAACAAACCGTGGCACTTGAAACAGGTACCATCTACCATATTTTAGGGCACAGACAATTACTAGTCCCCACGCACGAGCGTAATCTCAAGCAGAAACTATTGTCTCCTGTCGATTTTGCAAATTGTCTACCGGGGATACACATTCATCGTTAACTTGTTCATGTACCTTCCCGCATATGTTTTGCCATTCTGTGATCAATAACCCCGTGGGGCTTCCGGGGATTGACCTGGGATGTCGTTGTGCACACTGCAGGTCATGGTAAGAATAAGCCTCAGCTCCTCAGAGAGCTTGTCGTAAGAGGCGACTAACTAAGGCCCCCGTGGGGTTCCCGGGTGTGAAAAGAAGAGGACCCCACCCGTGTGGTTCCCGGGTGTGAAAAGGAATAGGACCCAGCGTCGTGATATGACTGAAATATAGTTGAAAGCGACGTTAAATCCTATTCACTCACTCACTCACTGTGAACAATGTCGTACACTTACGGCAAGATGCGATGGTAGCGTCTGAGGCTACGTCTACGTTCCGTAATTTCCACCGTATCTGTTCTATCCCGGCAGGTTGTATTGGAAACCATAGACAGGTGCCCCTGGTACACGTTACAGTACGACGAATGGGTAGGTGTTAACACGAGTTTAGCACAGAAACACGTGGTTCCTGAGTTCAACACATCTGGATTAGGTATGTTGATGGATTTACATGTCAATCAATACATGAATTTCATTGTGGGATATTTCCTAATCCACTTGTTTATAGCACAACTCAAAACATCGGCGAGAAATAACAGAAAATGACGGCCACGTGGACTCCTAATAAAATTGCGATTATCCGACTGTGCGTGCTTTTCTTGGTTCCTACATTTTATATTAATAGTATATTTTACGTAGTGATTCAAACAGAGTAGGACTTATGGTAAACAAACATCGCATCAGCGTCTTGTCTATTCGTGACTATTTTCTCGACAGGCCAGAATGTCCCAGACATGCTAGAGGAGTACATAGTAAGGATTTACACTGGTGACCTGCCTGGAGCTTCAGCAAACGATGAGGTTTTCATCAACATACGAGGTGACCGCGGTTCTACGGGAGAAATGAAATTCCATGGGAACTTTTCGCAGAATCAGGTAACATGCCCTCACACTGATAGTATAGATCGAGTGACCTTCCATATTGGTCAAATCTCCTGCTTTACTATGGCAAACGATCATAGAAGAGATGGCTAGGTGGGTACCAGAACATATAGAGTATGATCGGTCACAAGTATGATGACTTTGTCCTGGTAACAGTGTTTATATTATCCGAGATTGAATGCACTATTAAGTCACGTATTGTGTGCTTGAGTGAGAACCGTCCCACTCATCAAAAAGAGTGTGTATATTTAAACCTTCACATTTCTCTCACTGTTTCCCCCCTAACGCAGAATGATAGTTACTGAGCAGTAACCGCAAAAGTTTATCCCAGAAACATCCTTGAGTATTTATGAGCGGTTGCTGAGCTTACAGTACCGTTCAGTTATTGAAAGGTGTGCGGTACCATGCAGACGACATCTGAAAGGCTCATTGCGAAAACTGAAAAGTACTGATCAGAATCTGTACATGCGCCGTATTGTTCAGTTTTGGAATGGAAATTACCTTCTTATCTAATTATTGGGAAAACATGTTTACAAATGATAATTCATACTGAAAATATATCGGACTCGGTATCAGTTATATTCATGCCAAACGCGACTGTACGCGATTAGTCCAAATGTTGATACACGTTGCTGAAATAATATCCCTCATTACCATAGCCTGATATCAATCATATATATATTCCTGCTCTACGTGACTATATAGCACTAGAACAATACATATTTGAATAGAAAAGTGGATATTTTTGTTGACCGGCGGAATTAACCTCCCACATAATAATAAAATACAATACACGGAATTGTAATACAAGTAACACTAGCTCAGTAGAGCTAATTTATCCGAGATGGAATAACAAGAGATCTACATAACAGATGAAGAATTACCAGGAGTAAAATAGCATTCTGGAAAAGGTGGATTTATAAGATTCGTCAAACTATTTTGGAGCTGTAACTTCTAAAAGAATGCAGTCCAACATTTAGTGTACTTACATGCTGGGAAGATATTTCTATCATTTAAAAAGTGATCGTTTAACAGTATTTTCGTTATTTTGGGATTTCTACACAAGAATCTGTGCTATACTAAGATAATGTGATCCCAAAATAACGAAAATACTGTTCTTACATGCTGCCTGGTTAAAGTGTTTTTAGATCTTAAGTCATATCGACACTTCCTTGATTGTGAACACATTATTCATAAAAAAAGGATTTAGTCCATTTATACATTTAAATACCTCACTGGCAATTTTCTGCAACCTCCCAATCCCAATACTTCACAGATTTGCTTTCTGCAGCAAACTTTCGTCAGATGACTGATGGTGATTAAACACAAACTTCAATGTTCTATGCTGTAATTGTTTGAGTTATTTTGGTGATGCAAAACATCCGGGAAATAGCCAGCATTACGTAAAACTAAGGACTTGCAAATAAGTAATCTACATGAAAGCTACATGAAAGCCTCTTTAATACATCTAGTTTGTCACTGAAATTTCTAATCATTTCTAATAATATTACCGACATGCCTGTCAAAGTCTGTTATCCAGTTCAACACTCACGTAGATTAGTGCATAAAGTGCTTTCACAGGACAGTTATAAACATTTACAGTTGTCTCCCCTGCATCATTGGAGAACATGATTTGCAACCTGTAACCATCTATACATCTGAGGTCCATTTCGGCCTATTTTCGGCAACTGAAAGAGGGAATTTCCAGAAATCAATACCACATGACTTTGTCAGCCAATCAGCAAAAGTCTACCGACGTTACCCCAACGTAACTCGCCATTTTCGAGTCATGTGATGGCCTACTTGTTCAAAATTACAGATCCACCACACCTCTTGTATGATACGAAAGTTATTCATACCTATATATTTTGTAAGCCCAGGCAATATCTGTTTCAGAAGTGGTATGAATACCTGTAATTTATCAGATTTCTCGAGTCTGTTCTCCGCCGGATGAAGGCCGAACAGAATCCGGTAAAACACCGGATATCGCTCCGCGATAATGGAGACACACGATTCGCAAGCCATCTTATGGATGGCGAAATGTACGCAAATGCATGATTTGAAGATTTGCAGGATTAGCCTGCATTTGATTTATATCATTGAGTGATCATCGGAGAACCCCATATCATGTCACAAGGTTAGAAGATAATCTATTTTGTGCAGTGCGGTCACATTCAGCAGAGACAGTCCAGCTGACGAGATCAATGTGGGAGTGGGAACCATATTCTCAAGTGAAAATAGATTCGTAATGTCACATAATGATTCACTCTTCTCTGGTCTTACCATGTCAAAGTTGAGGTCCACAACGAGGAGACCATTTTGGTAATGAAACAGTGGCCTTTCCAGTATTGCTTCATACTTCATTTCGCGCTGACGGTGGTGTGTAGGCTGCTAAAATAATCTATGGCAGTTCCGAGGAAAATTTCACAAGCAATCAGTTATATTGTGGAATTTCCAAAGTCGTTTATTTGTCGTCTGGGTATATCAGATCTAACGTAGCACAGGAGGCCACCATCGCTACCTGTTCTATCCTCCCGTAAATGTGAACGATAATCCTCGGAATATACGATATGGAAAATGCTTATGTCCTGCAGTACGTGTGCTCAGGTTCGCTCGGTGTCAGTATAATGTGACTGAGCGGGGTGTTATATCAGCCTACTGCATGATATTTCAGTGCGACAGCACTACAATGGCAGCAATAGATCTTCTCTGTTACAAGTAGGTACCCCCAACCACCCCCCTTCCTTTCCCATTCCCCGTCGTGGTATAGCTGAAAAAAATGTTGAAAGCGACGTTAAGCCCTATTCACTCCATCTTCATTTTACCAGATAAATCAAGGCAGATAACAAAATATCTTCTTGAAATGAGACCTGCGATGTCGCATATATATCCGGTTTTCTCCTCAATAGTTAGATGTTTTCCATCTCAACTCGACCAGCGTGGGTAACCTGTCAGAACTTGCGATTCGGTATGACTCTCACCGGGACTGGTACGTCGGTTGGGCGGAAGTGGAGTGTACTATTGCCAACAAGAGGTACCGTAACTAGAATTGCGTAATCTCCATAATTGTGTGGTCGTGGTCACATATCGCATGCATCATGTTCCCATGTTACTCCTCTACGAGCATAAATCGGGGGATCTTTTACCGTCTTCAAATACAGCAACACAGTAACTATTGTTGAGTTATTATTATGTTAATTTGCAAGAAAATTGTACGGTTTACACAATATGTGTTGCATTGCTCATAGTCTAGTATTTAGATAGAATTTAACCCTATCTGGCCTGGGCGATTTGGGGTGTATCGCAGCCTGGGGGAGGGAGGGGGCGGAAAGTGCCCCCCCCCCCCACCTATATATTTTCTCTACCACTAAGGCTAGAGCGCTGAAACTTACTACACAGTATCTTGGGTTCAAGCTCTACCGGAAAATGTAAAAAAATCCAAGCTGGCCGCCACGATGACGTCACAGTGACGTAATCTTCTCGGAAGCCATTTTTCGACCGTTTTGGGGTCGATTTTTCGAAATTTTCAATTTTCAGATTTTTCTCTCGAAAAAAATCTAATAAAATAGAGAATAATTAGTTGTGCATAAATAACATGCTTTTAAGACCTTTTATGCAGGGAAAATGTGAAGAAATGAAGCGAAAAGATTGAAAAACACGACTTTCGAGGATATCACATGGCCGCCATTTTGAATTTACCCATGATCCTCTGCCCGGGGGTTATTGAAAATAGCTCAAAATGACCCCAATAAGATAAGCTTAAAAGTCACCAAGTTTCAGCCTCCTCGGTTTTGTCGTTTCGAAGCAGCAGAGAAAAGTTCACTAGGGGGGGCACTTTCCGCCCCCCTCCCCCCCCAGCTTAGGTAGGGTTAAGTATGAATGGGAGTCAATTTTAAGTTTGTTCCAAAGACTGACCTGAAATTTCTCTCCGTTTGTAATGTAGATCAGAGGCATTGTCTCGAATTAAATAGAATATCTCAAACAAGACATCCTTTTTGGCTGTAGTTGGTCATTCTTATGTAGCTCCTTTGTCCTTGAACTTCCTATTGTGTATTTCAATCCGAACCACACCAAATTATCAGGCTGCTAATGAGAAATTTGCAAATACAAAACTGGCACAAACTATTATGACCACCATTGCGTTAGGACCAAGACATGTAAGTCTAACCTTCTAGTCAAATTTGTGTGGTTAGTAAGATACGAAGACGACCGCATTCACTGATGTTTCAATATTAAAATTGTGAATAGTTTTGTAAAATGTGTACCCGTGCTCTGCTTCAATTTTGATTAAGACTACTGATAAGTAATGGGGATCTGATATTTTTGGAACATCATGATCTCTTGTTGACATCATTGAAAACTGTTGACTGCATCTCCCTAGTTTTATGTATACTATGAATTATTCTTTAAATTTTATAACATTACTAACGCTATTATATGAATTGAGTCTTTTGATTATGGACGAGGAAATTCTTTAATGGACAACGGCTGAATATCGAACGACCGACTAGACGCTTGTATTTGAAACTTTTATCTTACAGCTATTTTTCACCAATTTGGCAATGGTTGGCTGTGGATGATGTCAGCGAATCGATAAGAACTAATGCTATATTTGTGAAGCCTACCCCACCGTATCAGAGAGGTGAGATAATCATTAATCAATACAAGTCATATCTACATGTATTGCACGTTTTCAAAGAATAGTGCAGTCTATTTTCTCCGAGAAAAATCATGTTTACCGGCAGTTAGGTAGATGTTATTGTTCTTAATTCGCGATAAAACAAGATGCGCAAAATCACCGATCCAAATTGCTTTTGTGGAATTTTAGATTCCCTATTCGATGTAATGCAACTGTATTTACACAAACAAATGATAGTAAATGCTGATTTGAAATTTCGGATGAAGTTGAATGAAGACGAACACTGTATAATATGATAAACAGAAGCAATATTCACAAGAATTTGTCAGCAGAGAATGGTATTCCGTGTGTCTGGATACCCAAGTCTACCTTCCAGTCTCGTTCCTCCATAATAGTATACCCTGGTCGTTTCCACGTACAGCCAGTTGCTTAATGCCCGTATGCACTAAGGTTACCGATCAACAAATATTACAAATCCAGACATGTATATTTGGACAATGAGCTACTATTAAGAATTCAGTGTGATGGCGTTTAAATCCAGAGGTTCTATCTGTTACACTACAAACTGTATATATATGGAAAGAATATCTACCTACCGGATTTCGAGTTCACACTATTAAAGCCGCGTAAGGAAATATCTTTATAACATCAAACTTGAAATTCTACCGACGGGGGATGTTCGTATCAGTCAAAATTCCGAGCTAAAAGATGGCCGCGTATTAGCCCATATTAATTATCTCATGCAATATGCCAGAAGGATCACTGCTATTTTTATCAATCATCGACATTATTGACCGCTGTAATGCGTTAAATGCGTTATGGTCTTATGGAAGATTACATCCCCTTTTTGACGCTTTTACCAGTAACGGGTACTTTGTATGTAATTTTTGTCGCCATCTGTCCAAAAAGCGTCACATTTTAGATATATAGAAAATAAATACAAATATACATACGAAAGACCCAATAACGTCATTCGATGCTTTTTTGATGTAAATTTTTTTCTCCCAGCTTTTTGTGCAGACTTGGTATATTTTTTAACTTTACTAACGTAGCATATTAAGCAGATTTTCATATGTTACCGTAACAAGTCCCTTTCAAAAAAGACAAAGTGGACACCAATATCAAATGGATAGGTTAAAACATCAATGAATGTAGAACACCGGGACAGTACAGCATATATGTATATGCAGTTTGTATAGTTTAAACATTTAAAAAGTAGATTGCCCATCGAAGGCTACATGGTGCTCTCTATTATGAGTGTCACAGTTTGCTGCAACGTTTCGGTGCTCGTTAAATCATGATTTTTGATTTCTAATGACTGGCTGTTTGAGTTTGACGTTTGTAGTTGAATCGTTATACAAGGAGCAGGAAGTCTCAACTCGCCAGACGGATTACCTCCCCTCCATTAGTTATGCCATTCCTAGCTCAGCTAATGGCAGACGACTAATAATTTTGTTACTTGTTATGTATTAGCATACAAAATCACCAAAGAATCCAGAAGTACGGTGGCCCGTAGGGGACATTCATGTTTTTTGCCTTTTAGGTGTTTTTCTCTGACTTTTTTTGTGTTTTCCTTCGACTTTTCCGTGTTTTTCTTCGACTTTTCAGAGTTCTTGTTCGAATTTTCTGTGTTTTCTTTCGAAAACATCGCGAAATGAAAAACATTTTTTTTTCACTGTTTGATTTTGCTCGCCGGACAAACTGGGAAGAACTTACTAAATGGAAATCCGAGGGAGTAAAATATATCAACGACACAATTGATGAAGATAACAAATTCCTCTCTTTTAATACATTTAAAGCAAAATATAATTTGCAAACATGCAATTTTCTTTTATATTTTGCCGTCATCGCCAATATAAAGTTACATCTGGAAACTAATTCATTAAATAAACAGCTGGGAAAACTGAGAATAATTTCTAACTCCCAGACTAAAAACAAATTAATTTATCAAAAATGTTCAAATTTATTTATAATCTGCTACTAGATGAAGTTAAAGTGACCCCCGTACATACCCAGGTGAGGTGGCAAAATGACTTAGAAACAGAAGGAGAAATAGTAAGATGTGACTGGCGAAAAATATACCGAATGGTGTGGTCTACTTCCACGGCAACGCATATGCGATATTTTCAATATCAGATTATTCATAGGATTTTAGTCACAAACGTAGCATTGGAGAAATGGAGGAAAGTGCATTCGGCAGACTGTACTTTCTGTGAAAATGAAAGGGAGACAATCATTCATATGCTTTGAAAATGTATTCATGTTAAGCCTGTCTGGGAAGATTTTACTACTTGGGCAAAAAGGCAAAATCTTATACGTGATAAGCTCAAGATATCGGATGTTCTATTTGGTTGTGCAGAACACCCTACACCTCTTTTAAGTCATCTAATCCTATTGATAAAAACAGTATATACAATTGTAGAAGGGTATCAAGGCGGCCGTGTTGGGAAGTAACTAAAGCATTTATTTTAAAAACAAGGAAAACTGAAAAATTTATTGCTACACAAAATAAGAACATGAAACAGTTTATCAAGAAATGGGGGCCTCTGACAGACACCACAGAGGCATGGTGTTTGAGGATATATATTTATTGCAATTATGTGTCGGTAACGGCGGCTCAACAATGAATGTATGCCTACTTGTATATATATTTTCAAAGGGATGTTTATTTGGGCATAAGTTATATCTTAATAATAAGCTCTTTACCTCATAGCCACGTGAGTCTGTATAGGGCAATGTAAAATGGTGGCTGCTGAAATCATTAATAAATGCCCACGGGTTTGTACTAAAAAAAGCGGTGAAATACTTTCCACCGCGGTGGAAAATACTTTCCCCGCGGTGGGAAATATTTATCACCGCGGTGAAAAATACTTTCCACCGCGGTGGGAAATACTTTCCACCGCAGTGAGAAATACTTTCCACCGCGGTGGGAAATACTTTCCACCACGGTGAGAAATACTTTCCACCGCGGTGTAAAAGTTTTCACCGCGGTGGAAACTTTTTCACCGCGGTTAAAACTTTTACACCGCGATGGAAACTTTTACACCGCGGTTAAAACTATTACACCGCGGTGGAAAGTATTTCCCACCGCGGTGGAAAGTATTTCTCACCGCGGTGGAAAGTATTTCTCACCTCAGTGGAAAGTATTTCTCACCGCGGTGGAAAATATTTCCCACCGCGGTGGAAAGTATTATTCACCGCGGTGATAAATATTTCCCACCGCGGTGGAAAGTATTTCATCGCGGTGGAAATTATTTCACCGCGGTGGAAAGTATTTCACAATTTTTTTCATTTCGCGTTGTTTTCGAAAGAAAACACAGAAAATTCGAACAAGAACTCTGAAAAGTCGAAGAAAAACCCGACAAAGTCAGAGAAAAACACCTAAAAGGTAAAAAACATGAATGTCCCCTACGGGCCACCGTACAGAAGACTCTCGATGCATGAATCCACTTGGCATGACAATATTCACCTTGGGAGACATCAACTGCAAAAGTCTTGACAGAAGGTGGCCATTGGAATTCCAAATTCCCGTCATTGTTTTCCCCAAAGTAGCTCAAATCAATACCAGAAAAGTACAGTTTGAAGCCTCATCTGCAATCTGAAATATCAGATGTATCAGAAATGCTGAAAAATCACAGCCCACAAGGATCTGCTCTCAGATTTCTAAAATATGTAGTTCGAGGGCTTCGTCCCGGAATTGATCAATACCGGTCTGATG
Organism: Hanleya hanleyi; assembly: GCA_036873755.1. Classification (NCBI taxonomy): domain Eukaryota; kingdom Metazoa; phylum Mollusca; class Polyplacophora; order Lepidopleurida; family Hanleyidae; genus Hanleya; species Hanleya hanleyi. The sequence continues at coordinate 8,765 of JAVTVY010011163.1, read as the reverse complement.
CCTGTTATAGTATTATACCGACCCGGCGCTTGGTCAGTGTCTGACTGATCCACTTGGCGTGTTTCACAGCCGACGGAATAAGACTACAAATCTTTTTGCTACTTCTTGTGTGTTAGAATAAAATCACTAAACGTCTAGAAGCTTAACTTAGCTTCTCGATGCATAAATCCACTTAGCACATAGTAGAACATCAACAGTAAGATCCAATGTCCATTTCTAAACAATAACGTGTGTGGTCTCCGACCCTGGTCTGATACCAGATTATGAAATAGAGAACCAGACCGTCTTCCTCACGGTCAACTGCGGCACGTGATCAAGCTGATTTCTATGAGGTCGAATATATAACAAATAACAAGCGTCTGGCCCGTCATTCATAATTCAGCCTTCGTCCATCAAAGAATATCCGCGTCCAAAATCCAAAAACCTTTCCATATTCCAAATAACAGCGTTAGCACCAAATTAAAAAAACACAATCATAGTATATGACCGGGGATAGTTCATAGTTCATAGTTCATAAATCCCTCCTGTGTGTAGGAGCACCTCCTGGTTAGGAGTACATAAGCATTCACAGTCAAGCAAAGGTAAGTTGCAGTTAAAGGGAGTGATGACATTTGATTGTTCCAAGTAGCACGCTCCAGCGTAGTAACCTCACATTGAGTTCAGAAGTTCAGTTCTTCGATGATGCAGGGTGTAGACATATTGTCTCAACACCCTCATTACAGTTGTCAAACACGAGCAGTCTCGCAGAAACGTTGAGGGGTCAATGATGAAAGCTGCAGTCATTTCGGAAATTGGAAAGATGATACGAAGTTGATTCAGGCAGTCTGAGCAGACAGAGACCTGTAGAAGTGACAGGAACTTAAATCTAGTGGATTTGAACATTTCACATGCAGCTTGGAAGTGAGTGCGAGTCTCAGCTTCTTTAGTACACAAACGGCAGGACGGGTCGACAGCATATTGATTGAACACTGCCTTATTTGATTGCAGCACATATGTCCCTGTCAAGATTCTGAGTTGGATGGGAAGAGCTCGAACATCCGTAAGGCTGGGTGAAACTGAGAAGACTGCAATATGTGGTTTCCCGGCAGTGAAAGCTCTGAGTGACATGTATCTGAGCGATGTGTACAGCTTAGCCAGGGATACAAGTTTGTCTTGCCAGTAGGATTTAACAGCCTTCTTCACGAGTTTTTTCCAGCAGAATTTTGAGGGAGCCGAGTCAAGGAGAGAATGGATAGATGGAAGGTCATACATGGAGAGGATTTTCCTGATTTCACTGAACCAGCTCTTTTTCTCATGCCCCATCATAACAACCCGGCGCACAGAGATGTCAAAGAGAGCAGTTTCCTCGTCAGCACAACTGTTACGGATTAGTGACAGCATTCGGATGTGTATCCTGGGTTCCACTGGTAGAACGCCGAGCAGTATGTAGGGGGCAGAGAATGGAACACGGTCTGGTACGCCCAATATCTGTTTGAGCGCTTTACGGTAAAAGTTTTCAAGCTGAGATATGTCAGCCTGGGTAAGGATGAGGGTATCCATTCCATGTAACAAGACAGGGAGTACGTAAGTGTCCAACAGATGTGACGATGACATTGGGTTTAGCCCATTGGCACCATGCAACCCAGCTCCCATTAGGGCATACAAGGCTCTCCTAGCTTTAGTCACATTCGCCGAAACAGTCGAAGATGCTTTCACCAGGGAATGATCTCTATGGATTCCAAGATCGACAGCAGCAGAGGTGGTCGGTATTGGATTACTGCCTAGTTGGAAGACATGGTCATGGACGTTTTGGTTTGACAAGATGGCACTTTTTAACGGTTGAAGGTCATAGAAGTGGCAGGTACTGTAGTCAACGGCGATGTCCAGAAGACCTTGCAGCTGGTGATCGGATTTTGCAATGAGGGCAACATCATCTGCACAGGTGGGCGAGACACAGGGTGTATCTCCAATGCGCGCTCCTAACCCGGAAGAACAGGAACGATACAATAAGTCATTAATGTAGACTTTATAGAAGTCGGTGGAGAGTACACCTCCCTGTCGTACTCCTTGATTAAGCAAGACTGGGTTTGAGAGTCTGCCATTCCACTTAACTTCAGCAGAGGATCTGCGCTGAATATCCGTAGTTAGTGTCCATAACAGTCCCTCAACTCCGGCGAGGTAGATCTTACGGAAAAGGGACTCATGATGTACAGTGTCAAAGGCAGCTTTGGCACCCAGGAGAGCCACAAAAGATGGAGAGCCTCTAGCCTTCAGCTCTAGGACGGATTCTTGCAAGACTAGGGCACTACACATGGGTGATATGTTTGCTGTAAAATCGAACTGTAGTGGATGTTGATGTTGCTTAATAACCGGCTGGATTCGGTCTCTGAGAATTTTTTCCAGGATTTTCGTTATGATTGGAGTAACCGTGATTCCTCTGTAGTTATTAGGCAGAGTCTGGTCTCCTTTTTTCTTGTAAATTGGAGTCAAGGTGCCAGTTTTCATGCAATCGGGGAGAGACCCATGGTGAAGAATCGCATTCAGTAGAACAGCAAGGATGGTAACAACAAGATGCCCAGCAAACTTGATGTGCTCAGCAGTAACTCCCATACCATCTGGGGACTTCCCGGTATTAAGGGTGGATATAGCGTTAGAAATTTCAAGTTCACTGATCGGAGGGGTTTCAGCAGGAAACAAGTCACAGAGTTCAGAGATAACTAGCTCGTCAAATTCGATGTCGGCTTTCTGCTTCAAGTTGTAGGTCGAGTTGTGCTCTGTGGTGCTAAGTTTGCTGAAGTGGAGCTGCCAACCCTCCAGGATACATTCGTCAGAGTATACTTTACCATCGACGAGCAGCGAGTCAGTCTGTGAGCTTCTGGTCTGTCTTTGTTTTCGAACAAGACGATGAAACAGAGTCCTGTTGGAGGTGTTGGCGCACATGAGTTCCTGCAGGACGCTCTCTCTCTTCATTGCAGCTGCCTTTCGTTGAGCACTGCGTAGGCTGAGCTTATGCCATATTTCGCATGGCACAACGTCACGGAATCAGTTGTTCCTTCGTGTGACTTTTCACGTTGGATAAGAAATGTCCAGCAAAGGGGAAGTTCATGTTAATATCCATGATTGTATTCTGATGTGTATGAATATTCGTACTCGATGGGTCATGAGAACTATCGCCATATGTTCAGCATGGCGATGGTGAGCTGGAAACTACGCGAAAGTTTGTAATTTGCTGTGGAACTATCAATACCAGTGGTGGTTTAATACGTGAACACTCGGAGATGGGTTTTTTTCGAGAATCATAAACGCGTTATTTAAATACGTTGAGGTACGTCTAACCGATGGACCCGTATATCATGTTTGTGGTTTCGTCCCATAAACAATGAGCCAACGAGGAAGGTGATCTTAATTGGATATTGGCGCTGGTCGAAATACTAATCACTGTCTGTCAGTACTGTAATAAGTTGATTCCGAATCTAGGAGACATAGCCAGTCAACGACATGATATATTGTTCAGGGCCTTGGAATAAGTGGTTAGAGTTAACTCAAATTCGGTCGTCATCTACTCAGCAGTACATCTATCCATAGCTCGCGACGCTTCCAAGACACACAATTATCCATATATACAGAAGTAAAGACTATCTGATCGCGGTAAAGTGATATAAACGACTGCAGTAGTTATTGATCTTTACCACTGAAACTTAGCTATTGATCTTTACCACTGAAACTTAGCATAATCTCCTTTTCCATGGCACCTTGCCAGATCCTTGTGAAAAGCTTGTGTTCTTTTCAAAACAACACTAGTATATAAAAACAAATCTGTTATTATTCCATCTCGCAGAATCGATTTTGCGGTCCTGTAGGACTCAATCTCATTGTTTGATCCCGCTACTGACCTCTATTGTTCGTGGCTTGATCAGCCGCCCCTAATGTAAATGTGTCGATTCTATTCAAACATTTTCAGGATTTGAAACATCATAGGTAATCGGCTTGGTTCAAGTTCAACCTGTTCTCTGGTCCCGCTACATTTGTTTATGAAATAAACAACAAATTCAATATTTGGTATTGCTACTGGGACCGCACTTTTATTACAACATCACCGTTAGACAACTATCATTCATGTTACACGTTATTTCCAATTACCGATATCATCACTATCTACAATTTTCTCGAAAACACATACAGAATACAATGATCGACAGCTTTAGCATATATATGTCTAATTATATATCTTAGTGATTAATAATCATAACGTGACAATCATATTATGCTACATTTATAAACAACCTATAAACAAAGATAGACGCCTACCGCCGGCCAGGACCAACCCCCGACCACAATTAGTCATGTAAGGAGGAAACCTGCTCCCAACCCATTGCGGCCCGGCAAACTCTATGGGAGTAGAGTGGTTATTTATATCATCAGTCATTTGTGCGTGCCTACCACATACTTTATAAAATAATGTACTTGAACAATTTATGCACCCATATGATTGACATGAATGTTTTATAAAACACGTTGTCCTGTATTAATTTAACTAATTATATAATTCCATCATCGAATTGTTAATAATTATCTGAATCGATCGAGAAATAACAAGTGAGAAATGACTACATTGTAGTCAAAACCTGCGGCAGTGGCAATAATACAGTGAAAGTCATATCAGCGGAGGTAGTGGTAATTGTAGAAAAAAAGCGCCATCTGCAAGTGTTTTCATGCCAAGGGAAGTAATTTTCAACTTCTAACCCACAATTGCAGGAATTGACTAATAGATTTGACACAATATATATATATTCGCTTTCCTCGTTCAAAATCCGACGATGTTGACTGGTCCGTGCCGTCTATACTGAATTGACAGACGAAGTCACAATAATCGCTTTGGCAATGTCTTGGTACAAGTATCGTGAATTCCAAGTTTCAAAACATTCCGTTCAGCCGTTGATTTTTGCAAATCAAAAAGGCTTTCAAATATTTGGAAATCCAAACAAATTTCAAGGATTTAGTCATAGCGCGAACATCTACGCTCTTCAGTCTCCTTTCTCGCTTACTTTGCCGAGCAAAATGGAAAATTTATATTTCCGTCAAAGTTAATTTTCAATGAACTTATTATCAGGTCTATCACTTTGATCTGTGAAACTATGGAATGGGGTTGAAGGCTTTATCGAACTGTTCAAGAGGCATAATGACATTTTTCACGATTCAAATTGAGGCCTGTGACAGTCTTGATATTCGATTAGAATAATAAATTAAGTTTCTGCATTTATGTGCGTTATCATCTGCAAACTAAATACGGTACCTTGACACTCTTTTCCATGCAGCAAGCCAATATCAATACATGGTTTGCTCCTTCTATACAAATGATTACCTATTTCATCCTTAGGAGATATCACCTCATCCGACATGTTTGGTCAAGCCTTTTCGAAGGTTGATAATTTTATTAATTTTTTTTTTTAAGTCAAATTCTGCAAATAAGAAACATTTCTTGTCAGTATCTATGGATATCGCCCTATAATCAATTCGCGAATATGTTTGTCATTAAGTCATTCGGGAGGTGATTTAAGTGCGAAATTTCAGGGTTAGTTCACTAAACAAGGTCTGTGTGTATAAGAGAATCATGTCGAATTCTCGTTATTATCTTTTGGTACATCAAATTATTGCATTCGCGAAAATGACTTCCAAGTCAATATGAAAGGTATCTAAGTATCAAAATAAATTTAAAAACTCTCAAGGAAATCAAGGTCCTAGCTTTTGACAACGAGGTCAAATAGATCGCTTTTATGGTCAGTATCTGCTAATATATGACGTAATTTCATTCGTAAAACTGATTGACAAAGTAACGTAAATTGTGAAGTGTAGAACCAGTAAGTTCTAGCAGAAATTGGCTCTGACTTGAGAGAATGATGTCAAATGCAACATGTTTCTACCCGTTGTCTGCTGATACACATAAGTATTGATTTTACGGAAGTGATTAATGCAATTCTAAAGGGATTATGGGTGCGGAAGAGGACGAGAACATCAATACCAGCGAAGCAAGGCCCTGGCTTGCGAGAATGAGGATAGAGGGACTGTGTTCCGAAAGAGGATCATTCGAAATAGCTATGTGCCAAATTTCATGCTTGTAACCGAAAGTACACAATATAACTATGATGTACTGTTCGCGCATAGGGTTGTCGGACTCATTAAGTACTACATAGTCATTTATGTATTATAAAACCGTTTGCGCATAAAGTCAGTTTTGAGTATTATCAATGAGTCGGTATAGCTAAGACATTGACAACGAGGTCAAATAGATCGCTTTTATGGTCAGTATCTGCTAATATATGACGTAATTTCATTCGTAAAACTGATTGACAAAGTAACGTAAATTGTGAAGTGTAGAACCAGTAAGTTCTAGCAGAAATGGGCTCTGACTTGAGAGAATGATGTCAAATGCAACATGTTTCTGCCCGTTGTCTGCTGATACACATAAGTATTGATTTTACGGAAGTGATTAATGCAATTCTAAAGGGATTATGAGTGCGGAAGAGGACGAGAACATCAATACCAGCGAAGCAAGGCCCTGGCTTGCGAGAATGAGGATAGAGGGACTGGTTCCGAAAGAGGATCATTCGAAATAGCTATGTGCCAAATTTCATGCTTGTAACCGAAAGTACACAATATAACTATGATGTACTGTTCGCGCATAGGGTTGTCGGACTCATTAAATAGTACATAGTCATTTATGTATTATAAAACCGTTTGCGCATAAAGTCAGTTTTGAGTATTATCAATGAGTCGGTATAGCTAAGACATTAAGTGCAAGTCCAGGGATTGGAGGGTCATTGTTTCGATTCCCACAGAGGGTTAAGTTATTCTTCCTTTCAAAACATATTTCCATATATGCGAATTGCTTGGGGGTAAAGTTAAACATCTTTATTCGGTGAAAGTTGCTGAGTTGTTCCGCTTACTTCTGAAACGTAATTGTTGCGTTTGTTTTTATGATGCATGATCTATAATTTGATACCAAGTATTATTCAATGTTAATCATAATGATAATGCGTTACTTGTTATGCTTCTTCGCCAATTTGTGTTTTATCTAGATTGGGTAGATAAAATGATTACTAGAAGTAGTGAACTTATTTTTCTACTTTCTAAGACAGTCGCCTGGGACTGTATGCAAATTAGCTGAACCACCGACAAGGTTGCGGCTCATCTTCTTTGGTATATAAGAAATCCAAGGATCTTAAATTGTGTATACATCTGCATACTGTTCAATGAAAATGGTAATATCTGAAGACAGTGACTGATGTGACGACCGACAGCTTTAAAGCGACTGACGTAAGAGAATTGAAGTCTGAACGGAAATCAACGAAGCAATAATTCATTCCACCGAATATAGTTGCAAATGAATTCAAACGCGCTTGAATGCAGTGTTGTCATGTGAGATTGGAGGTTGAAAAGAAAAGTGTGGCAGAGATCACACTCTCTTAGCGCATGCGCATTTCAAAAAGTCACAAGAAGAACAAGAAGAACAAGAACAACAACAACGCGAGCCTCCCGTAGACCTGCGTGCCGCAGGTAAAAACCTATGTACAAAATCTCATACTCATACAGATACTAATACTCATGATGAATAAATCTTCGAGCATCTATGCAAAACAATCTTACACCAACACTCTAACTAATAATAGTCTGTGATATTAATTATTAATTAATTATTGAACGGGTAAATATGCAAATACATATATACAGATTTCTCGTATTATATTGCTAATAGATGAAAAATCACCGTTTCCTTCCACCAGCATTTCCAGCCAATAATAATAATTAGCGTTTTCCTCTAATTAAATTCCAATTTTTGTAAAAAATTTGGCAGCACGGTCCCAGTCATACGTGCTGAATGAAAATCCCATTAAACACACCTTGTTTAATACCTTCCCCAGGGCAGGAAGACACCGCCCTGGGCAAGCTCAATTGTTAAACAAAACAATTGATTTCCTAAACAGATTTCACCAACCAGAGAAAACAATTTCTCTCTAATTCATACTTCAACCGAGAGAAATAATGTTTTGTACGACATTCTGTAACGTGGGGCATTATACAATTATTGCATGTTTTAGAGTGGGACATCATGATTTGTCAGCTCGAGACAAGTGATGTACAACGGGCGCTCGTTGTACATCACTTGTCGAGAGCTGACAAATCGTGATGTCCCACTCTATAACATGCAATAGTTGTTTTATTATACCGAATGTCATATTTGAATAAAATGGGACTTTATAGTCATGTGAATTAAGATGGTACGGTGAAATAAGCATGTCGTGTTCAACACTGCGGGACCGTTGTTGATTTCAAAACGCCGTGTCAAGATCAACTGTTCGACCTCGGCTTGTTTGCCGACTCAGTCGCATAATTTGGAAGAGTAACGTTCTCGGTGATCTTACGTACCTTTTCAAAAGATGTCATATATATTTCAGTCAATTACCAAATCACATTCACCAATTTCTATCACCAACGGGCCGACGTATACACATAAGGCCGACACATCTTCGTTTCGGGGAGTATGTTGGCGCGCGCACTGTGGAAGGCAACTCTTGGTCCGACAGATGTCGCCGTGGAATAAATGTCATGTCCAACGCTCTGCCGTGGTAAATGATATTTATTCAACGGTAAGGCAAGATATAACTGCATCATCACTGAACATCACGATTTGTAGAATGACACGTGACAGGCTGTCAACCAATGAAAACATTACGAATTTACATGAGGTATAATAATATTACTAAGAGAATAACAATGGTTGCCGTTAA
>JAVTVY010011162.1:0-52970 GCA_036873755.1 Hanleya hanleyi | reverse complement strand
TCAAATTGTCGACTTTGCCGAGTAGTATAAGTCTTCAACAAAATATCCATGCCATTTTTCAAAATTTGATCCAGATCTGTTTCTCTAGAGTTGTGTGTGTTTTAAATGGAACAAAATTGGATAAAATGCGGTGTTCACATTTTGAACATTAATATCTCAGCAACCTGAACAACATATAGAAACTTGAGGCACTAATTTTTTTTCCACCTAATGCAGAATAGCCATGCCAAATTTCGAACCCCACGATGAATACCTTTCTCAAAATAAACGAAATAACCAGAGAAATCATGTAATGGATTAGGACTTATTAACCGATAGCGATGACCCCCGCACTGATTGTCTTCCGTGAGATAAGTTTGGATTCAGTCGAAGATTTTAGCACTCTTAATAAGATTGCGAAGGTTAAAATTGTACCTAAGCAAACGTGTATTCACGAAAAATAATCTCACCCGGTGAAAGAACCGAAATAGAACAAAAGAAATGTGGAATAAGGAGCTGTTCTTTCATTTTGACACCCATGTCAGTTACAAGCTATGAGGCGCCGTTTGTGACAATATTGTCAACGACAAATATATAGAGTTAAAACCAAAATATAAAGTCGCCGTTTGTGACAATATTGTCAACGACAAATATATAGAGGTGAAACCAAAATATAAAGTCACCGTTTGTGACAATATTGTCAAACACAAATATATAGTTAAAACCTTTGTAAATATATATAAAACGATATAAATAGGGCCTATATATAAAGTTTTGTTTTTTTTAATTTTTATAAATATTTTTTGAACATAAATAACGATAGGAAGTTAAGACGTTAAATTTAACGTAAATATAAAGTACACGAACTTGTAAAGTGTACATGTAAACCGGATATGCCCAAAGGAAGCTGCGCAATCGATGTGCGCGCGACTAATACTGGTTAATCAAAACTGCGACTGGGTTCTGAAGCGAAACTATGACAGCGGTGAAAGCCACTCGCATGTCACAGATGTGTCGAATCAAACAATAAGATCACGTACCTGAACATATATCAGTTCACTGCCATAGTGATTTAGTAAAGGCCTATTCCAATTTTCAACAATTACTGTTATCATTTACAATCGTACTTCAAAGTTATCACATCAATTAGATATAAATACATCTACTTATAAATCACCATAAGGTATCCTAGCCTGCAGCCAATATCACGGCCTGCCCCTTTGATGTTCAATCTGCGATTCCGTCGGCCAAGTCGCTGGTTGCTATTTGCTGCATAGAAACATCAACAGAAGTTGAAATAAAACATGAAAATAACGATATATTAATTATGCGCAACACAAATATTAGGCAATTTGAAATCATACTGAATATGAGCATATTTCATTGACTAGAATATGACCATTCATAGCCTAGTTATAGGATTTGGAATTATATTGTCGTTTTGTATCATTTATCGTTTTTCGATAATTTCCGCATTTCCAAACAAGACAAAAAGTAGCAGGGAATTTGGTATAAGTACAGCGAATGTGGAAACTAATGGCTCATGAGGAACCGGTTGCACAATGCTTGTATCATCAAACGTACCGTTCTCAAATTATGAAAGAACAATGGCACCTACTGTGGGAACCACCAGTGTGGATTGTACTGTTGCGTTCACCGTTCCTCGTTTTCATTAACGAGATCGTTTATTATAGCATGATACGCTTACTTGATCTCAAACTTTTTAGGTTTTAAGTTAGTATAACGTAATTTGAATAAAATGAACTGTTGATATTCGTAAGCGGTAATTACTGGGTTCAATCCCTGGCCGGGTCATACCAAAGACTTGAAAAATGGAACTTGTTGCTTCCTCGCTCACGCTCAGTATTGAGAGGATAGAACAAGGACTGGTTCGCTCGGTGTCAGTATAACGTGAGTGAGTGGGGTGTCATGTCTGCCTACGACATGATATTTCGGTGGGACAGCAGTATAAAATGTCAACATTAGATCTGCTCTGTTACAAGTAGGTATACCCCCGCCCCTTCCACTCCCCTCCCTTCCCTTCCCCGTCGTGATATAGCTGAAAAAATGTTGAAAGCGACGTTAAACCCTATTCACTCACTCGTCACCGTATATAATAGTGTTAACACCGATGCCCATCAAGAACCCATCGGGCCAGAAGTGCTCTTCAATACACACGTATTGAAGATCAATTAGCGATTAGCACGCAGGGGTAAAACGGCTTTGACTGATTCCTCAGTTACTAGTAACAGCTTCGAGGCAGCGCAAAAGTGAAAAAAGGCCAATGTAGTGTTCCTCATGAGCCATTAGTTTCCCATTCGCTGTACTTATACCAAATTCCCTGCTAATTTTTGTCTTGTTTGGAAATGCGGAAATTATCGAAAAACGATAAAATATACAAAACGACAATATAATTCCAAATCCTATATTCATATTCTAGTCAATGAAATATGCTCATATTCAGTATGATTTCAAATTGCCTAATATTTGTGTTGCGCATAATTAATACATCGTTATTTTCACGTAGAACTACTGCGCATGTTTTATTTCAACTTCTGTTGATGTTTCTATGCAGCAAATAGCAACCAGCGACTTGGCCGACGGAATCGCAGATTGAACATCAAAGGGGCAGGCCGTGATATTGGCTGCAGGCTAGGATACCTTATGGTGATTTATAAGTGGATGTATTTATATCTAATTGATGTGATAACTCTGAAGTACGATTGTAAATGATAACAGTAATTGTTGAAAATTGGAATAGGCCTTTACTAAATCAATATGGCAGTGAACTGATATATGTTCAGGTACGTGATCTTATTGTTTGATTCGACACATCTGTGACATGCCAGTGGCTTTCACCGCTGTCATAGTTTCGCTTCAGAACCGAGTTGCAGTTTTGATTAACCAGTATTACTCGCGCGCACATCGATTGCGCAGCTTCCTTTGGGCATATCCGGTTTACATGTACACTTTACAAGTTCGTGTACTTTATATTTACGTTAAATTTAACGTCTTAACTTCCTATCGTTATTTATGTTCAAAAAATATTTATAAAAATTAAAAAAAAAAACTTTATATATAGGCCCTATTTATATCGTTTTATATATATTTACAAAGGTTTTAACATATATTTGTGTTTGACAATATTGTCACAAACGGCGACTTTATATTTTGGTTTCACCTCTATATATTTGTCGTTGACAATATTGTCACAAACGGCGACTTTATATTTTGGTTTTAACTCTATATATTTGTCGTTGACAATATTGTCACAAACGGCGCCTCATAACAAGCCCTTAAAACTATGGCTTTCAGAGCGTAGAAAACGTCAGCTAGATTAAATTCAGTTTTCGGAGTCGCATGTGGCCACGCATTGTCATGAGTTTACTTTTATGTCGCTGCCACGTGTTTTACCAGCTCGATTCACACAATCATTACATCTTGCATCGAAAACGGCTACAGCCAGTCCATCAAGCGAAGACTGAGCACAGATGGCACATAATTAATCTGTGTTCATGTCACTGAGATAACAGAGCACTGAAATGGGTTTGCATTTGAGGTATAATTCATTCATTCGTGATTGGATGGGTGTTTGGGGTTGGGGGAGGGGGGTATAATGTGGGTTGGTTGAAAATACAATTGTGCAATTATTCAAGATTGTAGTTAGAGATATTTATGATTGCTATCACTGGAGGAGTAAAACTAGAGAGCATAAATACATGTGCTAGACATTTCAACAGTAATCAATGGGTGCTGTCATGAAAGGAACAGCTATATTTAGTCAGCGGTATTTTGTCCGATACTTGAGCGTTGATGAATAATTTCCCTGGATATTGTTTCAGTAACTGATGGATATGAATGAGAATCATCAGTACTTGGGACAAAGTATATCACCGTCATAGTCACTGCCAGAAAGACAAATAATAAATGACTGAAAAAGTAAACACAACGCACATTTCAAAGACCCTACATATCCGATATTTTGAAGTTACCATTTTGAATAATGACTTTTACCCAGTAATATGCAGACAGACTAAATATAGTTGCATTATGATAAGCTACACAGGCAAAATTTCACCGTGAAGTACTGGTATATAATGTCGGTGCAGTTACCGTTTGGTTACCTACAGGTGACCTATGAGTTACTGTTATGTAACTGAACGAACATTACATCTCAGTACTGTAAAGTTCTGACTGAACAGTACTGTTCAGTTACCTACCAGTTACCATTAGTGTTGTTACACTGGTTTCCTTTCAGTTACTGATCAGTATCTATTGAGTAACTGGTTGGTAACCGCTCGAATTCGAACTTTGCAGTACTGTGAAGTTGTGACTGGTAAGTAACTGATAGGTTGCTTATAGGTGACAAATCGGTTGTGACCAGGCAGTTACCAACATGTTACTGCTAGGTTACCATTCAGTTACTGTTGAGTACCCTAGAGGTTACAAGTTGATAGGTTACTGTTCAGTTACAGCTCAGTTACTGACTGGCAACCAAGACCTTAAAGTGATAAGTTACTGTTCAGCTACTGATTGGTAACCTATATATTTACTGATAGGTTCCTCTTCAGTTACTGTTCTGTTACCATTCAGTTACTGATCAGTAACTGATCGGTTGCATGTTGAATGGCTACTGTTCAGTTACATATCAGTTTCTGACTGGTAACCAAGATATTAAATCTATCGGTTACTGTTCAGCTACTAACTGGTAACCTGTATGTTACTGATAGGTTACTGATAGGTCACTGTTGGGTTACTGCTAGGTTACTGTTAGGTCACTGCTAGGTTACTGATGTGTTACTGTTCAGTTACTGTTCAGTTATTTATTTACGGTACTGAATATATTCCACATTACATTTCAATGTATGTCCATGAATGATCACGTTCTGAGTATTTATTCCACAGTTAAACTCAAAAGTTAGATGTTGATACTACTGAAGTTTGAAGAGGAGTAGTTTATGCTGCAAGAAGCTCATCGGTTACTGTTAATAGCTACTGTTCGATTACATATCAGATTCTGACTGGTAACCGAGATATTAAACCTATCGGTTACTCAAATCCACACCAACCAGAGATAAAATTGGATTCATACAACTCACTTGATAGAATAGTTTGTGGACACAGAAAACAATTAATGAAGTGTAGCCAGCATGGATTCGAGGAGGACTTTGTGTACGGGGTGTACTAACTCTTTTTATCACTTCCCCCCCACCCCCAATAATTGCAGCTGAAGATCCTCGAAATGGGTCGAAAATTAGCAGAGAAGCATCTAAAATCTCTAAATGTTTCGCCGACAACGGTTTCGCCGACAACGGGGCCAGACAGCATTGTCCAGGGATTAACTTGAACTATAGTGGGAACTGGCCATTGATTACGAGTTTTGGTCTGCCTGCGTGCTATGGAGATTGGGACTTGCCATTCAGGCCAACTTTCAAAGTTTGCTTTCTGCGAAATAACATATTCTCAATTATGTTTCAGCCTATTTCCGCCAAAGTACGGATACCGAAAGAGTACTGAAATATAACAGCACTGAAATTTTACAGTTCTGACACAGTAATTGCAGTACTGGAACAGTACCGGTACTGATATATATTAGATGAAAACATCTCAGCTCAAAATATTACATGAAAGCATCCCAGTTCAAAATATTTCCCTGGATTAAAATGTAATTATTGTGAAATATGACATCGCGCTGCGCGTTTTTAAAATTTCAAGATCGCGCAAGTATTTTAAAATAGCACGAGCATTTTCAAATTCGCGCTAGAAACACTTTTCAAAATCGCCCAAGCAAACTATTCATGTTGAATTTCTTTTCAGTAGAGGACTATTTTATCTAGTTCTACAAAATTTTTGCACATTTCGTTCGCACTATCGCGTGTTTAGTCTGAAGGGGTTAATTGAACTGACCTTAACATAATTGACAAAATGTTGATAACACGAGGCAAAATACCAGTACGGTACAAATAAATTAGTTTGACATTAAAAGTTTCATTGTGACGCCTAGACTTCCGCCCCAGAAGCTGCGAAAGTTCGACAAAAGTTAACAGGAATCATCATATGGAATTTGCAATGAATGATTAATTTAATTTTGTGCGGTTGAGCTTTGTGGAACGAAAATCAGATATACCGGTAGGCGAAAAGTGGTTCGCGCAAGGATCCGTTGCGCAATTTTAAAATATTTGCGCAATATCGTGGGTTTTTTAAAATTTTAATTGTGAAATATTTTTTAATTGCGCAGATTAAACAAAACGCGCGTAAAAAATTACCATAAGTACAATCTCTATAGCCTAAGAAGCACCCTTCACCGCCCGACCATTGAATATGACAGACCCACCTTTACGTCGGACATGGCCCATATTTCACTTTGGAGTGGCTATGAATACGTATAAATGGTTCTTTTGTGTCAAATATGTTTATATTGTTTACTTTAATCCTAACATGAGGCGCTTGCATACCATTGTGAAAAATTCTGCCTGTCCTGAATAATTCCCCGAATGAGCTCCAAAGTCGCATGAGCATGAACGTGACAGGCAGACGACTCCCCAAAACCAATAGGGGGCGCTTTTGTACCGTAACGTAAGCAGACGGCACAGGCAATGCGGGAATGGTAGGGAAAGCACGGAAGTTTGAGCTCCCAAGAAAGACAGCGGGAAACGTATTTTTTTGCGTGACAGTGAAGTATTCTGTGCTAAAAACGAGGACAGGGAGGTTGACGATTTTCAGATCAATAAGGATGAGTGAGACTGCGAGTTGATCGAGCGCCAGGCCAATCCAATGAACCAGTGAACAACAACAACGTCATGCTGAAAATCAAGTTGCGAGTTCAAAATACATTCACCCCACTAAGCCAAAAGAAGAATGTATCCCAAATATAACCAGGTACCGTATCTACATATATCGGGTTAGTCTTATTTCTATCAGCAGCACATTGTAACAGCTTCTCTGATCACAGCTACTCCTAGTTCAACAAGCTGAACCCTACTGACATTTAATTTTGTGATATTGACAAGGTTCAGCTTGTTGAACTAAGTTACTCCCGGTTAATAAGCCATATCGTAATCCCAGAAGTACCTCATATTACCGCATACTGGTGGCATGTAGCCAGGCGCGAGACTGAGGGGCAGGTTCACGTACATGTGTTTTTCACAAGAGCCAGAAAAGCCATCATCTTGGGAAGCGTACTTGCGCTAAAATGCTAAAATTATTCTAACCCTGGCGTTGTTGGCTCTCGTATGTGCGTGAACCTCCCTTCAGTCTCACGCCTGGCATGAATATGCGGTACTTCTGGGATTACGATGTGGCTTATTAGTTGGTGGGGGTTATTTTTGTGGGGGGGGAGGGGGTCTTCAGTGTGCTTATTCTACAGTTAATTTTCAGTCTCATCAATTTCAGGGCATCTTTCGGGCATTCTTCCGGAAATTTAATTTCCCAAAATGTTGTTTAAATGTTTTATTCTTCACAAGGCCCCCTACACCGGTTATTTTGATTTCAGAATAAAAATTTCATGATAATTTTATTTCATCCACATTCAAAGAAAAGTGTAAACTGTCGTTCTCTCCATCTTCGTATTGAACAAGTAATATTCATCTTGTAATAGCTTGTTTGAAGCAGAGAATATCATATGTTCGAGTTCAATATTTATATTCATCTTCTGAAGGGGGAGTGGGAGGGGTGCATTACCGGTACCTGATCCCATTTACTAGATCCTGACCGGGGAGGGAGGGAGAGACTGCTGAGTTTTTCAGTACATGGGATGACTTTTGTATCTGCGTCAGGGTGTGTTCATAATGTTTGTATTTCAATATAGGCTACCGTACAAATTCAAATTCTTTATTAGAGACGAACTCGGAACATGTGCATGAGAAGATTCAATATAATTCGCTACATGTGATAGGGTACATCATGGTTTTACTGTTCAAACTGAATTGTTTCATAAACCTACATGTATATTCAGATCAGTTTTCAAATAGAAAATAGAAAATCTATAACAGTTTATATCTAATGTACATACATGATATGGGAAACGCAATACTGGCTGTAACTGATAATCGCAACTTTCCTTCCCAGAAGACATGGTTTTACTGTCCAAACATAATCAGTTGCTAATCATAGATGGAAGACTGGATCAAATTCAAGTTGATTGATTGAAAATTAGAGATATTATGGCTTCGGGATCATATCTCGTACAGATTAAATCTCGTACACCTCGCACGTGCGCGCGTTCAAAGCACGTGGTGACTTTCTATGTGGATTGCTTATGTGCGGGGATGAAGTTTAATTTGTCTGTCAAAATTTCTACTTCTTGGTATGATTGGAAGTATTATTTTTCTGTAAATTGTTTTCTGGAGGATACTTACTTGTGGTTTCCATCACGTGGGGAGTCCATTTTATCGCCAACCTATATATGTAACCTGACTGATGACCATGATATTCATTCTACGAAAGCCAGACGACAATCCATTTCCACAGCTGTGTTTATTTCATGTGACACGGACCGCAGTCATTGTTTTTCTTCGACTGCCCCTCTCCATCTGCGAACGAATGTTCACAATCAAATGGGGGCAAACTCACTTTTCCAGTAAATAAGTGCCATGTTCCAGTTGAATTTTACGTCATGAAATAGCATAAAAATATATCAATCTATATATTTCTGAAACGAGTATTTCTTCAGGATTCCAAATATATTATCAAAATTAAAATCGGATAATTACTGGATACGCTATCAGTTATTGACGGCCGAGGAGTTATAATTCCGATGATTACCGAGGATTTTCCGGAGATAAAATAATCACATTTTCCAGTTTTAAAAAAGGAGGAGCTTTCTTTGTGGTACACATGTAAGTTTTATTTTGTTGAATTTTACCTGGTCCGTTAAAGCAAAGTTGTTAAGTGTTAATTGTGATTGACTGCTACTAAATACCAATTTATCAAGAGTTCCTAAGATTCATATGTGATTTGTGACCATTTGTGAGAATCAATATTTCTCCATTCTAATAATCTGCTAAAGAAATAAATAATACAGGATCTTTGCAATGTACAGTAATCTGATTGTTGTTATCCAAAGAAAGACCAAAATGCATGTACATTAATGAAAATACTTGGTTAGCTAATATGAGCAATCTGTTGTTTCCATATGCTATCACCCTTGGTTTTTGAGTTTGAGTGAACAAAACAATAACATGTAGATTATTGTGGAATAGAAAGATATTAACATGCAACGCACATATCTTAGACTTGGAATTTCTGTTGACATTGACAACCACTGTCAACCGAGGTTTCACTTTCTATATCTATCTTATTACTACAGATGTGGACATTGCAAAGCCGGATATGAAATCCATCATGATATATTGTGGTCCAGTTTATGAACGCTTACTCAGATGCTGGTGATCTTGCAGTAAGTAAATCACTTCCTGTCCTACTAGATTTCTGTGTCTTGGAACTCCATTCTAGTAACTCCTGGGATCCATCAAAATGAATTTCATTTTTATATGGTTAATTTGGAAATTTAAATACTAAGGCTTGTTTCAGATAATCATTATCATATTAGCCTTCAGGCTGCAGATTGAGAAGCTTGATATTTCTTACTAAGGCATTAAGTAGATTGGTGGGAGGGGGCGGGGACAATTTTCAACCTTAGTTATTCCAGTAAACAATGGTAAAATGTTTCAGAGAGTGAGAGAGGCATCCCCATGGCCCATCTTTCATCTGATTGCCTAATAGGCAGACTGTTGAAGACAACAATAATAGTGTACTTGGATTAATATGTTCTCTACCTCAGTTGAGAGAATCAGCCAAGTCAATAACAGCAGAACAGGAGCAGAAGAACTTCACTGATCTTTTGATATGGATCAAAGAGGTGGAGGAGGTATCGAAAATTAGATTAATCTATCCAGGACTTACAGCAGATAGAAATGGTGAGTCAATGAAGCAAAGGCTAGAATGTGGGGGGGGGGGGGGGGGGATTTGGCTTAATGTCACACTCAAGGTTGTTTCACTATGGTGACAATCAGTTTTGGTTGGTGGAGGAAGCCGGAGTACCCGGAGAGAACCGCCACTCGTCAGCGACTAGAATAGGAAGATATATTCTTGGTTTGAGGAATTTTGAGATGAAGAATGTAATTTAAATTTCTAGTTCAATATGATTTCAAGATACAAAAACAATCTGTTGTGACTCTGGCTCCTAGAAAATGTGTGAGAAATTGAACAAAGTCTCTTTTGTCCACAGGGACCATTTTGGGATATTCCACTTCTTATTAAGAACACAAAAGAGCCAGCACTGTGGCATTTTGGTATGGGAGTATTTGTTGTTTCAGTTGAGAGCTTGAATGCACGATCTCGAGAGTTTTGTACAAAGAGTACCAATATGCAGAAACCGATCTCCTGGCTAATGAATGATGCTGCATGTACAATTCAAAATGCAGAAAAGCAGAAAAATTCAGTCAATAATTGTCCTTTGTCCTGTCTCAAACATGTGGCTACATGTACCTGTAAGATTTACAGTTGGGTGGTCTCTCTTGTAAGATTCTATAGTTCAAGCCTTTCTATTACTGAAAGGCACCCACTGAGACTCAATCATTCTTGTTCCCAGAGAGACTATTCCTCTCCTTTGTTTTGTGACACTTACATGAAAGATGGGCCACATGGGCTACATTTGTGTTTTTACTTTATGAGCCCAGCTATGTGACTCTCCAACTATTATAAATGTAATTAGAATTTCACATACATAAATTGTCGAAATATTCCTAACAAACATGTTGCAAGATTATATTACCTTAAAATTTATTGGATTATTAATATTGTGGAATAGAAAGATAAGCCCTATTCATATACATCTAAATGGCAAATAACCAATTTTATAACCTGAATTTTCAACTCAACCAGGTCAGGGATACTGCCAGATCTTGAGTGAGATCCTGTGAGTGTGATAGCTAACCACTGAAGATGAAGAGGGCATTCCATATTCTGTAAGTACATTTACAAATTAATGATAACAATATTTCTTCCTGGTTATATAACATTTAGGAATATACATTTATGTGATGCTATCATGATATTATCAAGTTAATCTATATGTAGCATTAACTTTTCTACCAGGGCTGCATAACATTAAATATTACATGCTGTGTTTATCACTAAATACCATTCACTGGTATATCACCCACTGTTGTCATTTGAAAAAACAACTGGAAAATGTTTATCTCTAAAATTGTCTGGCCTGGATGATGGCCTACCTAGATTTTGTGCAATAACTTCAAACTCTGTTTGGTTCTGGGTCTGGGGAGTTATTATCTGCAATACATTCCCAATGCAGCTTGCTGAATGATTTCAATGGGTAATATACCAATGAAAATGGTGCTTTGGGTCACAGGAGCAGAGATGAGGCACTGACCTGAGAGGAGGGACGGAGGAGCGGCTAGGGTCAGAGGAGGGGATGGTAGGGCAGGGGCACTGATCAAAGGGGAGAAGAAAAGGGCACGGTCGAAGGAGGAGTATATAAGGGCAGGGTCAGAAGCGGGGAAGTTTTAAAACCAGAAATCATTTTCAAGGTGCCAATCAGAATAATGTGTATGACTGCCATGTTTACTTTCATAGCTATAATTTGTGGAGCCCATGTTTGATGAGGCATGACTATTTGTAAAGAGTCATTGACACATTTAACCCAGTGATACTCACTTGATACTCATAGAGAGAGGGATTTACCATACGCATTCCATTCCAATCATCATTTATAATAAACAACTATGTATTTAGATGAGCATTTGGTTATGTTATTAAATGGATAATAATTTTGAAAATTCCAATGCACATGCTTTGCTTACGTGTGTCATAGCCAGACATTTATTATGTAGGCATTAAACATAGAATGTATCATCCGTCTCATAAACCAGTCTTAAGACTTTCTTTTTTACCCATTTATTCCAGGTTAAATTTTGCATACATAGGCGGGAAGGGGGGAGTTAGTAAAAAAAATCTGATTTTCTTGTGTATGTAATACTTGAATGCTCCCTAGACTACATTTGTATTTTTTTCAGATCAGGATGTTGTCATCAATATTGTTGAAAGAACAAATAATTACTACATAAATATAACCGAACAGGTCTTATTGCCTGAGCATATGTATCCTGAATTATCGCAATTTCTTGTCTTTCAGATTGCAACACCAGTCAATGTGATTAGCTGCTGAAGCAGAACAAGGAAGTCATCTGCTCCTACAACATTGCTGACCAATCCTGTCTGCCCAGGGAAGAATCATGGGGCAGAGTTGAGAGATGCTTATTGAACACTTGTGCACATCAATAACCTTCAACATTTTATCATCACAGCAAATCATTACCATACATTGATTATATGCTCCATCATGTTCGTCGTTGCTGGAAACACTATAATTGACATATTATTACCATGATGAAACATACTCTGACATTTAACAATTGAGAGAGAGAGAATTGAGGTTTAACATCGCGTTCAGCATTTAACAATTGAATGTTTATACATCCATTCAAATAAATTGAATTGTGTATGATTTTGCAAGTATCAGCATGTATATTCAATATACAGTGAATGCAATAAAGTGGTGTGAAATATAACAGTAGCTTTTGAATTGCTGGCTTCATGTAGTTCAGTGCACTAGCCAATCCGAACTTCAAACAGTGCTGTCCGGGCCATATCCAGAGTTTATTTGGGGACACCCTTTCTTGCCTTTTTTGGGCGCATTTGTATGTATTTGGGCGCATTTGTATGTAAAAAGCATTAAAATTGGCTGTAAAGTTTGGGCGCCCATACCCCTTAACAGGTATCAAAATGGCTCTGGATATGGCCCTGGTAGCCTGTTCAAAACTGTTCCAAGGGGATAGGTATAGAGTGTGTGTACATGTATGTATGGCATGTTGCTCTTCATTGTATTAGGGCATCTGACCTAAGACTGTACAGTGTAACCGTCATTGGGTACCCCACACAACACTATGCAGAAAAACAAGCTTCATCAGTCTGTGCGTTGACGTCGAGTGAGGGCAACTGATAAAACTGTCATTAAACTACCCCATCATAACTGTGCCTAGAGAGAGTTATCCCAATATCCCACACAATGCCTTTTGTCAGACACTACCCGCACAAGGGCACAATGATGTCAAAGGTCACCAGGAAGTGGCCTCGATTCCAGCCCACATCTCATCCAAAGATCGAAGGTCACACCACACATCCCAGTTGCTTTGTAGCTTTCGTAGAATTGAAGTCCTGAATGTGCATGTGGCGATGATTTACCGTGACTGGTCAAAAGTCATCCAGAAGCAAGTTTGATCCCAGGCAGGCCAGGCGGTGAGAGATTGGACAGTAGGCCTTCTGTCAAGTGGTACCCCACACGACACACCACCTGCCTACACCCCTTTAACGAATGTGCATGCACAATGATGTTGCAGGTCAATGATTATTCGAAAGTGACCTTGATTCATTGAACCTGAGCGGGTATTCCAACATCCATGCCCTGGCCATGACATAATCAGCCCACCCGCATAACCCACAAAATGATACAGTGCAATACACTTGCTTTACTTCTAGCCTTGAATAAATGTCAATACATTATACTCCTTAAGTACTGTTTCAGTTTTGTTTTACCATTGTATATTTCCAGTACAGTTACAATGACATTATTTTATAGACTTTTTTTTGTGGAGGGACTCTTGCAAGAATAGTTTATAAGTGTTTGACCCTCAATATTTAAAGATTTATATATATATAAAAAAACAGAACTAAAATATTTCATACAGTACTGAAGTATTACTGTACTGATACTGTTCTGAAATATTACCGTACTGATACAGTACTGAAACAGTACTAAATCAGTACTGTTTTATATAAGTTCTGTTTCAGTGCAATTTCAGTACTGTTTCAGTCCTTCAGTAGAAATGAGGTGAAACAGTTGACACTATTTTTGCTGTGTATGACTGTATAAGCTTAGCTGTTACCGATCAGTCACAAGTAGGTAACAGGTCTGTAAAATCACATAGGTAACCTACAGGTAACTAATTGGTGACCTATTAGTAACCTATCAGTAGCATGCTAGTTACTGATCGGTAACTGAAATAACTTGATAGATAAAAAAAGAATTAAGATAGGTAGCTAAGCGGTTACCGATCAGTCACAAGTAGGTAACCTATCAATAACAGGTCCGTAAAATTACATAGGTAACCTATAGGTAACTGATTGGTAACCTACTTGTAATGTACCAGTAGGATGCCAGTCACTGATCAGTAACAGGTCTGTAAAATTACATAGGTAGCCTGCCAACAGCCTATAGGTAACTGATAGGTAACTGCTTAGTAACAGAGCCGCTGAACATATTAAAAGATATGGACTATCCTTTACCTATAGGTAACTGCACGGTGTTTGGTCTGTGACTGATCGGTGGCTGAACAGTAACTGAAGCCACTTAAAAGCAATAGGTAACCTATCGGTATTATAGCGGTAACAAGACAGTTACTGATCGGGCACAGGTTGAGAATTGATCAGTAACAGGTATGAAAAAATAGATAGGTGACCTATTAGTAACCGATAGGTAACTGATAGGTAACTACTGAGTAACTGAACCACCTAGCATTTCACGAGATATATGCAATATCAGTAACCTATATGTAGCTGACAATTACTGCTCAGTTACCTACCAGTTACCTATCAGTGGACAACTGAACAGTACTGTAAGGGGACCTTAACTACCAGTACTGCTCAGTTATCGACCGATAGGTAACTGGTAGGTAACTGAACAGTACTGCTCGGTGTAAGTTTGCCTGTGTATGGGACTCATTTCTTATTCACAGCTACGAGGGGATTTGTTTTAGGAGGGGGTGATAACTGGCGTGTCAACAGAGAAATGAGGCCAGACCACACAGTTTGCATTTTGAAGTATTTCCACCATATATAATTACTTAGACTGCGATATGTTTGAGTGAAGATGTACACGCATACTGATTCAGTCATGTATACTGCTACGGATTCGGACTATGGAACGCATTTCTGAAAGAATTAACGATACCTGGCCTGGGGAGAAGGGGTTCAAAATGGCCCCCCTACCAAACTTTCTGCGCTATCCCCTGAACGACAAAAATGGAGAGCTGAAACTCCTCGACTTTATAGTTTATCATATTGGGGTCATGTTGAGCCTATGTGCATAGCCACCGAGCAGAGGAGCATAGGTAAATTCAAGATGGCGAACACGTGAGGTACAAGAAAAGTGATGTATTTGTCATATTCCTCCAAAATTTCCGCAAAGAAAAGTGGGCAAAAATTATTTTAGTTCATATCACATTAATATTTACTAATTTATCATGCAGTTTTTGCGGAGAAATTGCATAAAAAAAAATTCAGAAAATCCAACCGAAAAATCTACCAAAAAGAGCGTTTTTGAAAATGACCCCACTGTGACGTCATCAAAGCGACCATCTTCGATTTAAGACAGTCGCCCATTCTTACCGTAGCCGGGGTGATTCGGAACTGTTTCTGACACTTCAGCCTAAAGACACATGTGCTACGCATTAGTTAAAATTGATTTTATGACGGAAATATCATGTTCCATTCCGGGCATTGTTTGGCCTAATTGGACAATAATATCTTCTGGGAACACGATACCTTCTCCAATGTGTCTGGAAATATTCGATAATAACAGAAAGCGCAACTCTGAATAGGTTTTATTCCAGGATTACTAATAGATTTTAAAAATCCGTACACACTATTCACTCCTTCAAAAGCATCATAACCCTATCTGGCCTGAGCTTTTTGGGGCCTGTCCAGGCTTGGGGTGGGGGGGCCGAAATGGCCCCCCCTAATTATTTTTCTTACCCCTTGAGTAGGGTGTTGATACTTACCACACTATACCCTTGGGTCAAGCTCTACCAGAAAATGTAAAAAAAATCCAAGATGGCCGCATTGATGACGTCACAGTGACGTCATTTTTAAAAATGGCATATTTTGGTCGATTTTTCAGTCGGATTTTCCGAATTTTTTATTTATGCAATTTCTCCGCAAAAACTGCATGATAAATTAGTAAATATTAATGTGATGTGAAATAAAATAGTTTTTGTCCACTTTTCATCGCGGAAAAGCAGAAAATTTGAAGAAATATGACTAAAACATCACTTTTCTGGTACCCCGCGTGGCCGCCATCTTGAATTTACCTATGATCCTCTGCTCAGGGGGTTTTGCAAATGGGCTCAAAATGACCCCAATATGATAAACTAGAAAGTCCCGGAGTTTCAGCACTCCATTTTTCGCCGTTCCGGAGATTGCGCAAAAAGTTTGGTAGGGGGGCCATAATGGCCTCCCCCCCCCAAGGCCAGGGATAAGGTTGCTAAGCTCAATAGTACGGGTTATAAATATTGATAGTTGAGACTGACCGAACGTGCCATTTCATCGAATGTTTGTAAGGTAAAGTAAGCTTTTATTTTAGTACACGCATAACGCGACCAGCTGATTCCGTCTCCGTCTGGTGATGAACAGTTATAGTTCAGTACATTCCATCGATTGTTGCAGTTTGCTGAAGCGGAAATGGACTCACCTCGAATTTCCAGATATATGTGATAGGAAAACAATTGAAGATCGAACTGCAAAGGTCAGAAATAGTTGACGAAACGTCCAAGCTTCATCCCAAGTAAGGTTATCAGTATCGCATCCATCGTTCTAAAGTAGTGGGAAAACGTGCCAGAATAGGTCATGATCCGTCTCTCAAACTGATTAGGGAGCTTAATATGTCACGTCAGGAGCAGGAATGACGACGAATATAACCTGGACGATCGTCTCAGTCCTGTTCAGGAAGAGCCTCTGAAGGGACAACGTTTGTAGACGGAAACCTATTCTGCTATCCCAAATTGGTCGTAACGCACTAATGGATGCGGATTCTGTTGCGACGACTGCTGAACGACAACATGCTCAGAGGACATATACAGGCCACCCCCACCCCCGAATCGGACACCATGACAATCAGAATCTTTATAGTTTACCCATTTTGATATGACAGTTGACAATTTGAATAGGGCGAATGAAATAGACCTAATCCCTGATGATGTTTTAAGACAATTTCAATTATTATGAGTTGCGCATCCATCTACATGACGGAGCATTAAGTACATGTATCATGAAATGTAACATCGCGTATGCAGCACGACGTTGCTTTAACCCTATCTGGCCTGGCTATCTGGTATCTGTCCAGGCCTGTGGGGAGGGGCACCACCCCACGCACTCTTCCGCGTAATTATTTTTCTTGTCCTCGAGATAGGGGAATGAAACTTACCACACTATAGCTTTGGGTCAAGGTCTACCAGAAAATGTTAAAAATCCAAGACGACCACATCGATGACGCCACGGTGATGTTATTTTAATAAAAGAAATTTTCAAGGTAAATTTTCGGTCTGATTTTTCCCTTTTTTTTGGTAATGTCTTCGCAAAACTGTATGATAAGTTAGTATATAATAATCTCAAGTGAAATAAAACAAACTTTTCTCACTTCTCCTAGCGGAAAAGCAGGTATCTTCAAGAAAAATGACGAAAATATAACTTTTCTGGTACCCAACATGGACGACATTGTGAAATCCATTGTGAAATTACTCATGACCCTCACGTATTGTCAGCTCTCAGTTTTTTGTTGTTCCGGAGATTGGATAGAAAGTCTGGAAGGGGTACCATAATGGCCCCCCCCCCTTCTCCCCCCCCCCCCGGCCTGATAGGGGTAAGGCTGTGCGCTGGCGATACTAGGACTTTAATTCATTAGGGTTCCAAGGCATCATGGAAACCTATTGCTATGAGAATCATTATTATTAGGGTTCCATACCAGTCGACTGAAAACCTCTTATTATTGGTATTATCTTTTTTTTTCTTTCCGCCATATATTGCGTCATTCACTGTGCATGTCACCTAATGCAGATGATTGGTCAAAAGCCTTGGCGACCATCTTGTATATTTTCAAAAACATTCGAAAAACTTGTTCCCCGGAACCGTTGACCGAACAACGAATATCTTTGTACGTCTCTTCGATGGGTGTATGTCTCACAAAATTTCAATTGAAGAGCCGGCTGTTCGGTATAATGTTCGACTGTCACCTTGGATAATTGTCAAAACCGTATAAACGTTCTTAGGTTTTCTTCTCCGAAACCGCAGAACAAAACAAACCCAAAACTCGGTATACATGATGGATGGGTAAAGGTCATTCAAATTTCCTTTTGAAAGCGAAAGCGAAGCTATTCAGAAAAAACTAAACTATAAAGGAACCGAAAATGACTTTCGTTGTCATGTTGACGCCAGTACATGGCCATTTGATGGACCGCCTCCATATTTTGAGACGTTACCTCAGACCGTGTAAGCGGCTATCGTGGAATTATGCAAAAAACATTCAAAGATCTTCTTTTTTGACACTTCTGAAATTTGGGATATATTATCCATTAACCCTATCTGTCCTAGGCGATCTGAGACCTGTCCAGTCGTGTTGGGGGGGGGGGGTGGGAGGGGGTGTGCATTTCGTATCCATTGAGCTAGGGAGCTAAAACTTACCACACCATACCCTTTGGTCAAGATCTAACAGAACATGTGAACAATCCAAGATTGCAGCATACATGTCGTCGCAGTAACATCATTTTTAAAAGAGGAATTTTCATACCGATTTTTAGGTCAAAATTGTTTTCATTGTTTTGTTTATGCAATTTCTTAGCGTAAGTTAATGTATAATAATCTCATGTGAACTAAAATAGCTTTTGTTCACTGTACCTTGCGGAAAAGCGCGTATTTTCAACGGAAATGACGAAAACATAACTATTCTGGTATCCCAGACGCCATTGTGAATTTACACATGATCCCGTGCTCAAGGGTTACGCAAATAGGTTCATGCCATCTCAAAATGATGAACTACAAAAGTCTGGGATGGTCAACTCTCAATCTTTTGTCGTTCCGGAGATAGCATAGAATATTTGAGAGGGGGCATAATGACCCCCCTCCCCCAGGCCTGGTAGGGTTGAGGATGTGCGCTGACGATACTGGGACTTTCATTCATTAGGGTTCCAAGCCGGAAATCTGTTGTCATAGGTATCCTTATTATTAAGGTCCCAAAACAGTCGGTTGGAAGCCTCTTATTATTGGTATTAGTTTTCTTTCCACCATATATTGCGGCATTCACTTTGCACATCATCTAATGCAGATGATTGGTCAAAAGCCCTGGCGGCCTGTTGAGAAGGTCTTGTTCTTCTGAACAGCAGAACCGAACAACGTGAAACTTGGTGCACCTCACAGTTGAGTGTATGCATCTCAAAATTCTGTTTGAAGAATTGAGTGTTCGAAACCCCCGCTATCTTCAATATTTGCCAGTTGCGTATAAACGTTCTTATGTTTTCTTTTTCTCCAAGCAATCACAAAATTTAGTATGCATGATGGGTGGGTAGAAGTCAATCAAATTTCCATCTGGAAAAACCTCAATGAATTTCCTCCAAAACACTCCCAGATCTTTACCGAAAATACCGCTGAGCCGAACGACTCGTTGACATGTTTGATGGCCCGACGTATCTCAGAAATCCATCTGAAAAGTTGCTCCATGAAACATAATCGCCGCCATCGATTAGCCAAATTCGTTGAACTTTCAAGAAATCGATTTCTTCGATGGCGAATACGGTTATAGATATATTGCGGTAAACTTTGATGCCGAAAGTGGTGGTGTCGATTGCTGAGATATGTAAGAAATGGCAACAGTCGACGACGTCTGGCGACTAAAAAGCAACCATAGGACTCCACAGAAAAGCCTCTGTCGGCGCCTGACATGTAGACTAGATTCCGGAGGTTCCATTTATTGATTGGTCGAAGCATTTGACAACCATCAAAACAGCATTCAAAGACTTGTGAAAGGATCAACTCGAAATATGGGATACATCATCTATTAAACCTATCTGGCCCGAGTCATTTGGGACCTGTTCAGGTCGTTGTTTTTTTTGGGGGGGGAGGGTGGATTCCCTACATACTTTTCTTATCCCTTGAGCTAGGGAACTGAATATTATCACACCACACCCTTTGCTCAAGCTCTACCTGAAAATGTAGGAAAATCTAATATGGCCGCTTTGATGACGTGACAATGACGTCATTTTAAAAAAGGCATTTTTGGTCAATTTTTCGGTCAGATTATTCTAATTTTTCATTTTCCTGTTTTCTTCGCAAGAATTGCATGTTAAATTAGTAAATATTAATCTGATATGAAAGGAAATACACATTTTTCCTCACAGAAATAAAAAAAAATGAAGAAAAACAAAAACTTTTCTGGTACCCCACGCGGCCACCGTTTTGAATTTACCAATGATCATCTGCTCGTACGTTATGAGAAGAGGCTCAAAATGACCCGAATATGATAAACTACAAGATCACGGCGTATCAGCTCTCACTGCTTTATGTTTCCGGAGATAGGGTAGAAAGCTTGGTAGGGGAGGGGGCACAATGCCTCCACCAAAGGCTAGGGCTAAAGAGGTCCTCTCTGTGATATTCATCTTTGACCAATCAAATTTGCCGAATTCTCAGGTAACGGATTTTGGTTTTCGAAAATGGTTATATATATATACATGTTATTGGTCATGGCAATGAAGATTGAAAGGTCGGAAATTGCACCGGTTTGTCCAACAGGGCGCGTTTCTTAAAAAAACGACAAAACAAATGATCAAATTTCTTCTTGAAAAGCCGGTTTTTCGAAGGCCTCAAACGTCATCTTGGATTTATCCCTAAACACCCGAAGATTTTTTTCTCCGGAACCGCGCAACCGAGCGACTGAAACCTTCGTACAGGTGATGCCTGGATTGAGGTCTCTCAAAATCCGTTTGAAGGGTTCTTCCATCAAACAAAATCTTCGATATTATTATTTTTTTCTTTTCGCCAGGAGTTGTAGGGGGATTTTTACTCGACACTACTGCAGCGATAAAAGTAGAAAAAACCTCATGATGATTGAGACATGTACACATAGGGCGTAGTGCAGATAACTTGATGCATCTGAAGGGTAAAAAACCCTGCTTGGTAACCACTTTGAGATTGTAAAAGGGAAAATACGAGCACTGACTCGTTCATTGTTGAAACTTGAGAACTGTGGAGAAATTGTGTATCCTTGTCACTATGTTTCTTGCTGTTTGACATCATTTTAAATGCGTTCACATTTTGGCGCAGCCCTATTTCTTACAGATGACAAGCTCGGCTAACAAACCCTCGTATAAATTGATACTGATCAAACAATAGGATGTAAATTCATTTACATTCCCCCCTTTTCATACAGGCATAATCTGGTTAGGAAGTGGAAGGCTGCTGAATATCAGGCACGGTCTCGTGTGTCCAAATCTAATTGTGAGACGTTTTCTTGTTAAGCCTAGAAGCGAGTTTGTACAAGTTGTCCCATCGAACGTCTGATCAAAATGGGAAAGCTTTATCTCGGATAGGTGTATGTATGCAAAGGAATCGAACTCTTGTTATATGTGGTTGCTGGTCACGAAAATTCAACATGCACGTCAAGACATGAACTCATGTTCACGAAGTGTGCCAGTATACCACATGTTTCAGATCAATAGCTATTTCCTGTAAATAAGGAGTTCGTTCGACCTGCACCACTTAAACGGTTTGACTGCATATTATGTTAGAACAACCCTCCTTGGGCATTTCTAGGGTTGGTGTTCTGAGATATTGTGGCATGACTTGCTTTGGACAGCCCAATATTTGCTTAACCCTATTTTACCTGGGTGATGGGATATGTACGGGCCTGAAGGGGGGGGGGGAGTCATTTTGCTGGGGGGCCAAACAGTTTGCTTAACCCACACCATACCCTTGGTCCAAGCTCTACCAGGAAATTTAGAAAAAACCCTTTCATTTAAAAAAAAAACGCTTTTGTTTCGATTTTTCTGCCAGATTTTTTTTATTTTTTATTTGGGCGTTTTCTTGGCAAAAAACTGCATGACAAATTAGTATACATAATAATCTGATGTGAAATAAGTAGTTTTCGCCAACTTTTCAATTTGTATGAATTTCCCCCATGATCCTGTCTGGAGGTGTCTCATATCAATGCCTATACCTTCAAAACCATAAAGTTAATTTCATAAAACAAAGTACCAATACCAATAGAAAGAGATGTTCTATCACACAGGTGATATGGACCAGACAAAACTGCCAGTAAGAAGTATGGGGATGAAGTAGCATTTTGAGATTTATCGTTGGTGCAAAATGTATTATGTTCGACGAGTTTATTTTTTGTGTGAAAAAATGTCATTCACAATAATCAACTAATTAGTAAATCCAGAAAAATATGGAACAATAAACCCATATGAGAACCATCAATAAGAATACATGCACGAAACAAACATGTTGTTGCATCGATTTTGCTAATATCAATAGAGATATATGAACAATCACTATGTGAAGTAATCTGCTTGTTGCAGACTTTATATTTTTGGGACAACATTGAACTGGTTATTCCTAAGTCACACGTGGGATTCAATAAAGTATTATCTGCGGACATCGTCACCAAAGATAAGTGATTATCCGTTCGAGAGGATGGATTGATTATTAAAAATCGAAAATCAACAAAATCGTAAAGATTTCTTGGATATCACAATAACCAGCCACGTGCACGCAATTAGCCCTATCTGGCCGGGGCGATTTGTTGTGTATCGCAGCCGGCGGGATGGGGAGAATGCCCCTATATATTTCTCTACGGAAAGGGAGATAGATTTCACTGAAGAGGTGGGGGGAGGGGGGGGGTTACGTTTTGCTGATGGATTCTTGGTCGTCAATGCTGGATGAAGTGCATCATTCTTTAATGTTCCATCAAGGACCAAGATTTGGTCTGACCGCTTTAGGTGAAGAACCAATCTGTCAGATGATGTCACTATTCACTCATCTCATTCTTGTGGTTGAATAACCAGTATTCGGCACTGTCCATGTGGTACCAGCATTCTACATGTACATGTAGGTGGGGGTTTACAGACTGAATGCAAATGACTTATACCCACGTTGCACCAGGACGTTCAGGACTTTTGTCAGGGGAGGGGGGGCAATGCAGGTTGGTTCAAAATACAACTGTATGATTATTCAAGTTTGCAATAGGAGATAATTCATCGCGTACATGTGCTAGACATTTGAACAGAAATCGTCGGATTCTGTCATGGAATGAAGAGCTATATATTGTCGGATACCTGGACGTTGTTGAATAATTTCTCGGGTTATTGTTTCAGTAACTGATGGATATGAATGAGAATCGTCATTACTTGGAACAAAACATATTACTGTCACAGTCACTGCCGGAAGGACAGATAATCAAACGGACGGAAAACTAAACACAACGCACACTTCAAAGACCCCACATATCCAACATTTAGAATTTACCTGTGGTGGCTTTTACCCAGTGTTGTGCAAGCAGACTAGAAATAATTGCATTATGATAAGCTATGGGATCGAAAAATTTCGACTCCTAACTCATTTTTTAACCACGGCAACGAGTGGACTTTTTTCCGAAGAAGGGTCACTAAAGTGGCGCGACACAAGAGAAATACATGTAAGAACAAACCAAACAGTTTGCGTTTTTAAGTGCGTCCATCAAATATACTTTGGTAACTTTTCAGTATGTTGTTCTAGGGACCTATTATACATACTAGTTCTTTCGCGTGCTCCTTCTATACTACTCATCGCACACTACTCATCGCGCATGCGCAGTCGACCCATTCTACTGTAGGGTGCAAGCCTGGCCCATGGAATCTCAGGTAGTGAAAACCCCAGGTATCGAGACCCACCCACCCTATCCCGCGCCACACCTATGCAACCCGCTGTGAGTGAGTAAAGCGGAGAAGGAATAGGACACGCCAAGGATTATACCAGTGAAACATATGCGTTTGTAATTTGTTATAGGTTCAGTTAAAAAATTCATCTACATTGTAGATTGCCTGAACAATACAGGTGGATATTTATACTGCAGTATATTGAAAGACTGGTGAAACACGTAGTTTGGGCGAAAAAGTGCATGCCTGGGTCTATATTGTTGATTTGTCTGTACCAAGATATGAGTGATTGCTATAGCATGCCTATCTATTATAAACACTTCTGAGAATTTCAACCTATCAACAAAGCTAAATGTATTCTTTGTTCAGGCTGAACAAGGCATGGATATTAGTATACATTAGAAGACAGGCTTGGCAGGCGTATTGTTGAAGGAAAATCGAGAGGCAAACATTTCGGAAATCAATTGGGAGAGCAGTAAGATTTTTGTGGTGCGTCCAAACGTTCATGCCCTCGCCCGTGTCCGAGGGAGGATCCATGCCCTCGCCTCGTCCGACTGAACGTTCATGCCATCCTCTTGTCCGACTGAACGTCCATTCCGTCGCCTCATAAGGCTGAATGCTCCATGCCCTCGCCTCGTCCAGTTGAACGTACAAGCCCTCGAGTCGTCGGCTGAACGTCCATACTCTTGCCTCGTCAGGTTGAACGCTCATGTCCTCGCCTCGTCCGGCTTATTTTATCCCCAGTCCCTCTTGAACTTCTTTGGACCCTACCAGGCATGGGGGAGCCATTATACCCTCCTCCCCTACCAAAGTTTCTGTTCTATCTCTGGAATGACAAAACCTGTGACTCCGTGACTGTTAGTCATATTGGGGCACTTTTTAGCCGGTATGTATACCTGCCGAGCTGATGATCATGGGTGAATTTAAAAGAGCGGACATGTGGGGTACAGAAAATTGATTGTCATTTTGCTTCAAAATTCCTGTTTTTCTGCGTGGAAAGTGGACAGAATCTATTTTATTTCAAATCAGATTATTATTTACTAATTTATGGTGCAGTTTTTGCAGAAAACACATACATAAAACTGTGACGTCATCAAAGCGGTCATCCTGCATTTTTTTTTTTTTTTACATTTTCTAGTAGAGTGTCAGGTCCCAAACGGTCCAGCTCAGATAAGGTTAACATCCACTAATTTGTATGTTGTGGATACGGTACAGAGAGAGTTGCGCTGTGCAGGAGAGACATGCGATACAGATGTAAGGAGTACTCTATCAATTGACATTTAATGAGATCTCGGAACATTAAGACATCCGCCCATTCTTACCGCAGCCGAGATGACTCGGAACTGTTTCTGACACTTCAGCCAAAAGACACATGTGCTATGCATTAGATAAAGTTGATTTTATGACGGAAATATCATATTCCCGTCCGGGCATTGTTTGTCTTAATTGAACAATAATAGCTTCTGGGAATACATCCCTTTATATTTAGTGCTCACCGATATCCTCACTAATGTGTCTTGAACCAAATGAGATATCCGATAACAATACTGGTACAACTCCTAATAGACTTTATTCCAAGATTACTAATACATTCAACAAATCTGTACACATTGGTCAGTCCTTCTATAGCAGCATAAGGTTATTGGACGGGTTATAAATACTGATAATTGAAATGGTCCGCAAGTGCTATTCTATCGACTGTCATATGGTAAAGTAACATGCTATTGTATTACATGTGTTATGCGACGAGGCGAAACCGTCTCCGTCTCGTGAAGAGCAGTTATAGGTCAATATAATCCACCAACTGTTGAAGTTTGCTGAAGTGGAAATGGACTCATCCAGAATTGCTAGATATATCTGACACGAAAACAATTGAAGATCGAACTGCAAAGGTCAGGAATTGTTGACGGAACGTCCAAGCTTCATCCCAAGCGAGGTTAACAGTATCGCACCTTTGGTTGTCATTTTATCCAACGTCGTGGGTAAACGTGCCAGAATAGTTCATGCCTCGTCCGTCAAGCTAATTATGGAGCTTAATATGTCACGACGGGAGCCGGAATGACGACGAATATATCTCCTGTTTAGAAAGAGCCTTACAACACTGCCACTGAAGGGACGACGGTTGTAAACTGGAACCTATTTTGCTACGCCTAATTGTCTCGACTAGTGCGGATATCAAAGCATGTGGAAAGGCATCTTTCGAAAGTGTATAAATCTTGCAGGGAATATAAAAAATGTCTGGAAATGGAATGGACAATATGAAAAAACGCGTTGGAAGAGGAAAATCATTTAATAACAATAACTCCCATGAGCCGAATGCTGAATGACAGCATGCTCGGAAGACATGAATAAATAAACGTGCCCCCCCCCCCCCCTCCCCTCTCCCAACCTCCCAAAATCTGACATCATAACGATTAATCAGTCAGAATCGTTACATTTTACCCATCTTTATATGACAGTTGACAATTTGAATGGGGCGAAGGAAATATACCTAGACTCTGGTGATGTTTCATCACTCTTTCAATCAACTGATGAATTGCGCATATATTCATCACACGACAGGTCATCAAGTATCATGAAATGTAGCATATCTTTATATGCAACAGGAAATTACTCTAAGAAAGCTCTTTGCTACTGGGTCCTATCAACAGAGTTACCTGTTGCTATGGGCATTATTATTATTAGCGTTCCAAACCAGTCTACTGTAAACACGTATTATTGTTTTTTATTCTGCTATATTTTGTGTCATTCACTTTGCATATCACCTAATGAAGATGATTGGTCAAAGGCCCTATCAGCCATCTCGGATATTTTCGAGAACATATCTGATTCTCCGAAACCGCAGGTCCGAATAACGCGAGACTTGTTACACCTCATAAATGAGTGTATGTCTCTCACAATTTCATTTGAAGAGCTGATTGTTTGAAAGCCCAAGGGTCCACCTTGAATTTTTTGCCAAAACCGAATACAACTTCTAAGGTTTTCCTCTCCGGAACCGCGAGACCGAACAAACTCAAGACACATGGTGGGTGGATAGAGGTCAATCAAATTTCCTTTTGAAAAGCCTCGGAGATCGCATTAATTTCCCACAAAACACTCTCGGATCCTCTCCGAATAAACCTCTGAACAGAGCGAGTGAAAAAAGGTCGAGGTGCGTCGAGGTATCTCAGAAATCCATTTGAAAATTTCAAGTAACCGATTTTGATAGCGAAAGCGGTTATTCATATTTGGTGGGACACTGTGATGCCGATTATGATCGTTTCGACTGTGAGAGGTGGGAAAATTTGAAGACGTCTGGCGTCTAAAAGCAACCATATGACTTCCGCTTCTCTCTTGCAGGAAACAAGCCTATGTTTATGTATACTATGATTGTCTTTTTGAATTTGGTGCTAATACTGTTATATGGAAAATGGAATAGGTCTTTGGATTATGGACGCGGATATTCTCTAATGGACGACGGCTGGATTGTGAATGACGGACTAGACGCTTGTAATTCAAAAGAAAGCATCCCTCGGCACCTGACATTATACTAGCATGCGAAGGATTCTGAGACGTACCATTGGTACATGTATCTTAGCCGGGCTTTTATTGCGCGTGTTCGTGTGAAAACTATGAAGTAACCACACGGCCCACAACGGCTTAAGCGAAATGACATACGTTAGCCCAAGAGCTGTGATGACCGGTGATCTCAAATAAGTAACTCATCTGCTTAAATGGATGAGCATCGGGGCGTTTTTTGGAGTAAACGCTTCAAGGTAAACGGGGTAAACATGGTAAATGCAAGAATACCCAGGAAAAGCTAACATATAAACATGATAAAAGAACCGAAAATGAGGCCACAATTTTAAATTTGATGGACCGCTTTGCTTAGTAAAACAAAATAACCAATCCAACTTGTTGGACTAACGAATTTTGTTGAAGAAGGGACGGTTTTCATAGTGAAAATTGTACAGACTTGCTCAAACGGGCCCCAAGAAAGAAAGTTGAACACAATTTCACCGACAATGATCGATTGGTTTGCAGGTCACATTGGTTCGACTTAGCTTTCGAAAAACCTTCGTCGTCTCCAGAAACTTTGTGTCGATCGTACTGAAATTTGGTACACATGAATGATGGGTCGAGTTATTTCAAAAATCTATTTGAAAAGTTGCTACATGACAAAAATGGTCACTTTTGACCACTCAAAATGGACGGACTATCATAAAATTGATTTAGACACTGCATTGCAAACTTTGGTGACTTCAGTTTCGATAACGGACTAGAACCTTGAGCACGGTGCATGACGC
This sequence comes from Hanleya hanleyi, assembly GCA_036873755.1. Classification (NCBI taxonomy): domain Eukaryota; kingdom Metazoa; phylum Mollusca; class Polyplacophora; order Lepidopleurida; family Hanleyidae; genus Hanleya; species Hanleya hanleyi. The sequence continues at coordinate 24,952 of JAVTVY010011162.1, read as the reverse complement.
TTATGACTGTCATGAAATTTGTTTTTGCTGTCCAAAACGGATACAAACAACACATTTCGGTTACCGATAATCGTAGAGCATGAACAATTTGGAATCTTATGTTGTTCCTGGGTCGGTTTATAACATAAATTGCGTTTCGGCATTATACGACGAAAAATCTTCTCCAAAAAGGACCAATGAAGCCGCTCCAGATTAAATGGGGTTGACAGACAAGTAACAACGATTCTCAAAGAATTTCAATAAGTCCAGTACCTTCGATACGGAGTACATTGGATTCATCTCATGAGACCCTAAGATTTTTTCTTCTCCGGAACCGCTCAATCGAGCGACTCGAATACTCGTAGACGTGACCGCTGCGTCGAGGTCTCACAGAAATCCGTTTGAAAACTTCTTTCGTCAAACAAAATCGCCGCCATTACTATTATTCTCTCTCCGCCAGATGTTGTAACGGATTTTTACTTGACACTACTGCACCGGTGATGATTGGGCCATGTACAGGTAAGACTTAGTACATACAACTTGATGAATCCGAACGGCCAAAATCCCGGCTCAGTAGCCATCTTGAGTTTTGGCCAAAATCTTCAAAGGTCTTCTCCGCAGCAACTGCTGAACCGATCAACAAGAGACTTGGCATCGATGTGGTGAGGTCTATCAGATTTCCCCAATTCCCCATTAAGGATGTGCTCCGTAAATACATATGGCGGCCAACGATCAATCAGAACCACAGCATTTCAAGTAACGGACATGAACGGGGAAGATGACAACATGGCGATCAAGTATATGCATTAATGGAGTGTCTGGATCGCGTGGCTTAGGCGCCCTGTTGGATTTTTTCCAAACAAAAATGAGCGAATCTTCGAAGGAGAAATACAATCGTCGGCCGTCCCCCATAAAAGCATTCCGTCTCCACCAGGCAGCGGTAGATATAAGATCGCATAGGCCAGATAGTGTTAATAGCCTAATCTCTCAAAGGATTAATCAACACATGATATAGTCAAATCCGTTCTTCAGGTTCTTCAAACATTCCCGTGTCTCCCAAAATGCTGCTGATGTTTTGAATCTGCAAATTGAAATTCATAACTGATAAGTCATCAAATTTCTCGCAGTAAGATATTACATTTAAAAAATGAGAGGAAACTTTTCGATTGTAGGAAAACTCTGTTTATCAACGTGGAAGAAATAGACGCTAGAAAACAAGCTCGGTTTTTACTGCGACTATTCCAGAAATAATACTTAACGCAATGTGTTTAATCCTAAAACATACGTGTTCCACATACAAGCTTATATTATCATCATCACCACAGGTCGTTGGTATGCTTATTTTCTCTAGAATAGCAAATCGTAGAGGAGAAAATAGCATTGCCAAGAATAATCTGTCTGCATGAACATTAAAACCCGGGTATTGTAGAAATTGCGTATCCTTGTATGTTACTATGTTTCTTGGTGCATGTGTACATATTTTGGCGCGGTCCTCAACCTGACAGGGAACAAGCTCGGCTAACAAACACTGGAGTATACTGATACTGATCAAACAATAGGATGTCAATTCATTCAAATCCTCTTCTCCTGCCGGCATAATCTGGTTAGGAAGTGAAAGGCTGTTGAATATCAGGCTGCTCATACTAGAGAGTAGTACAGCGCACTGTGGTCACGGTCTCGTGTGTCCAAATCTAATTGTTGGACGTTTTTTTGTTAAGCTCAGAAGCGAGTTTGTACAACTTGTCTCATCGAACAATAACACGTCTGATCCAAATTATTTATGAAGAAATGAAATTTGAAGGCTTTATTTCCGATAGGTATACAAAGCAAACGAACTATTGTTGTATGAGGTTCCTAGTCACGAGAATTCAAGCATACACGCCATCAGCTGTGTTCTAGTCCAGGAGCTATTTCCTGTAAATAAGGAGTTTGCTCAAACCGCACTACATAAACGGTTTAAATGTTTTTCTTGCTTCTTCGGCTTGTGGGCTGAAACTTACCACATTATACCCTACACAAAACTGCCTCATCATCTAGTTAAATTTTTACCGATGTTTACCAGCAGAAAAGCAAATATTTGACAAAAGTATCACTTTCTTGGTGCCCCACATCACATGGTCGACAGTTTGAATTTACCCACCTCAACTGCTCAAAAGTTTGTTTGTGGGAAGGGAGTCGGGGGGGGGGGGAGGGTTAAGCAATGAGCAATAACATTTTTATGTGGATATCTTGGCTGGTATGCCGTGGGTTTGTCTTAGTCCTGTTTCATAACAGCAAGTGTATGTTGTCCAGAATGCTTATTCGATTCCACCAGTCACAATATCTTTTTCACAAAGAGCTTTCAAGCTATTGTATGTTGAACCTCGAGATGCTATATCCCATACATCCATTTCATATGCACATAAACATGCAACATCATGAATTAGAAACCGAAAAAATATCAAACGATGATTTTTCAACCAATCAACTTGAAATCCTCAATAATCTCCAGAATTGTTTACGTGCGTATATATCAATTCAGTTCGGACAGTTAATTATACATGTATACTTTTCTGAAATAAAAATCTATCTGTCGCAAGTATCCGTTCCCGGAAGCCTATTGGAAACTGGCATAAACACTGTGACGCTACATTTTCCAGCTGATTTCCGGTGACTTTCCAGATTTGGAAACATGAACCCTTCACGCTAAAAAACATATATTATCTATAAGACCATGAATTTTCAACAAATGAATTTGAAGTTATGGATGATGCTGATATGTTCATGTATTTTAGTTTAGTCAGTAAATGGGGAAATCAACTCGTATATGACTAACTGTTTCATATTAAAATTATGTCCAACAATTCAAGCCAGGTGGAAGTTTTGCTTCCTGTTCCGTGTTAAAATGACATGGTAAGTTTCGCGATAGTGCTCTCAACTCCTTAACATTTTCAACACACCATAGACAGGTTCAATGATTATTCGACCAATTTATCAATACTGTGTTCTAAGACCTCGACGCCTTAAGACAATGCTGGACGCACCACCGTCACCAGGGTTATTCGCAAATTGTTTTCCACACTTCAGACTAAACAGACATGTAATTGTTATAGCCATTAGTTATAATCGATTCTGGTTCGGGAATATCAAGTTATATTCCGAGCATCGTTTTCATTCAACTGACACATTATATAGCTCGTTGTGAATAGTTGCCTTCAAAGCCGGAGGTCGCAATACTGCTCCATGTTTGCGCTAAACTGAACGGAACAACGCTATTAGGTCCATTCAGTGGGTATTATTATGATCGAGATATAAAGAACTGCAAACGTATTGCTAACTCCTAATATATCATAGTTGTTGCATTACAATATGGCAAAATATGGCAGATTAATCTCGTCGTCCTTGACTAATAACTGGGAAGACGAGGATTGGTCAGGATACACATTTTTGTCTTTCAAAAATGATAGTCATTTAATACAACCGAAGTGTATCAAACCGGAATACATGTAGATAATACGCATATCTGGCAGCTAACGGAAGATAATAACAATTGAGACAGCCTATTTATCCCATACATTTCCTGAGCGATCGAACCCCATACATGTATCACGTTAACTAATTACCCCTTCTTGGACAGTAATCTGCCAAGAGGGCATGCATATTGCGTATGCATACACGTTGTCCTTTGTGTCGCGCGTCGCCTCCTGAAATGAGGAGAAAAGGCGATCTACGACGCGAAGAGCGACGTCGCATTTAAACAAACGAGATGTACGAAATGCCCGAATGGGACTAGCAGTTGAGCAGCATGGTTTATTCAGCATTTTTATATCCTTGATGTCGTCCTTGGCCACTGAATATGGTGATCAAGTGGGTGTACAATTTATACAAAAAAAGTTATAGGAGGAAGTATTTGTCCTTGCCGATATACCAAAGGACTGTTGGGACAGTGTTCAACTTAGTTGTTTTTAACGCACAACTAATATTCCATCTGTTGAGTGTTTTATCAGGAGTAGCCTTGTTTGATTGTCTGAAATCCTTGACACATAACTCATTGATGGGCGTAGAGGGTTTTTCTGTGTCTTTTTGTTTTGTTTTAGGCACACTTTGATTTGCTCACGATGTCTCGTAGTCATTTCGCAACCCAACTTAATGACCTAATTGCGTTCTTTTAACCATCTTTGTTTATGTAAACATGTGAGAAAATATGAACGTAAAGGAAGATCGGTGAACGATGAACGAAGACCGATGACCGTTGGACGAAGACCGAGCTTATAGTAAATATACGATATTATTTGTCCCGTATTTATAAGAATTTCGAGTTCCTGCAAATATTTCATAAAGTATTGTATAGTAAACAATTTATTGATCATGAGGAGGACAGAAACGGACGTGGACATCCATACCGAAATCGAGTGGGATAAACCGTAGGCTAAACAATGATAATGCCGACTTGATATGGAAATATAGATCTAAGCTTCGCATTGCTGACGCTTGGACAACGACTATACGGTGCGGTCGTATATCTGGGCGTACATCTAGCAATTTTAACACTGGCTATATAGTCCAATGAAGGTTCGTTAGGGTAAAACAAATATATAATTTGTGCCAATAGTTTACTCCAATTAAAAAGTGGAATAAACTTTTTTTAGTATAAATTGACAGCATAATGTGGCGCTGACGCGGAGTAAAAAATAGGAAAACAAAGGAACTGTAAATACGGTGATCCTCCGCGGTTAGGTGCATTATCGTAGCCTCCTGAATAATCTTCAAAGTTTTCGTTTTAGGCAGGAAAATAGCAGAAGACCGCTGACCAATGAACGAAAACCAGAAAACGAAGACTTTTGATCGAAGACAGATCAACGCATACAGACTAACGATGTTGAACGCTGAACGCAAACGGAAAGGGGAACGATGACCTATGAACGGAGCGGAAAGAAGATCGATGACCGCTGAACGATAAGTGATCGGAACGAACCGGAACGGAACCCGAATTCCGTAAAACAATTGAATAGAAAAACGCAATTGAGGCTGTATAACCGGAAAGTTTTACCACAATTATCCTAAATTTACCTCATCAATTTGTATGATGCAGCAAGTTAGATTCTGAGAACAATGCATACCTGAATATACCTAATTCGTTTTAGAATTAATGCTAGAAAATGTAGCCCTATTTAAATACAGTTCAGGTATTTTAATGAACTTGTTAAAGTCAGACGTCAAATTCTCCCAAAATCGGGATGAATAAAGCAAATTTAGCTGAAGTCAGAATTCAGGGAAGTCAGTCCCTATTCAGGAATAGATTTTCATGGTTAGATCTAATTATTCACTCTATCTACACATGTATCTAATCGACGTTATCACTTAGGCATTAATATATGCAAGCCAATATGCATGATATACTTCTACAATCATGTCTAATTTTGTTATCGTGTTTACTGTGGGAGCATTGTGCCCGAACGGTGTCGAATTAAATCGAATATTTCATCAGCATTGATGTGAATGACTATTGGTGACGGCTCGACAGGACCAATACATATCTGGCGTTAATATCCGCGGGTCAAAATATCATCCACCTAAAAGGTGTCTACATACTTCCGAGTCCATTAGCACGATTCCGGTGTCCAGTATATCTCATATAGTGGCTCATATGGTCTGCTAGACAATGCGTCTATGTCTTCTGGGGTTTAATCTTAGGAGCATCGTGGGACAAGAATATCGGAGGATATGTTAGCCGGGGGTCCTATGAGTATCATATTCTTGTATATCACCTAATTTGTCCCGGGTGATTAACCTTGATGTGGTGTAGCACTTCTGTTTGTCAATTAGCACAGAATATATATCAGCATAGAGTGGGATTAAACAGCGGACTATCAGTAATCCACAAAAAATTGTCTTGACCTTGACAACAAATCAATCCCCTTGCCAGCTTCTATGAATTAGAAAGACCTGGTAAACAAAATCATGAAAGCTTCGATTGGGGGAAAGTACTGTGTTAGGTGCATATTCTGGTATGATCACCAGATTACCTGTCAGACAGATTTGACCGATTGTCCCAATACAGCTGGATACAGGCGAGATACGTATACGCCAAAGGAAATCTCGCTGAAATATTGCTGTCTAGAAAGGGATACTTTACGATGTCGAAATTGTAATCATCTGTTCTGTCATGAAGTTGACAAGACGAGATGACATAAAGGCCCGCTGCATTTTCATAGAGATATTGGTCTAAACATGATGTGCCTTTAGGTCTATTTGTAAGTTCCTTCAAATCCAATGAAGGTGGATGTATATCATTCACTGCGTCATTTATATAGCGATTATCCACAGCGAGAAGATCATCTATATAGCGTTTGGTGAATGAAAAGGAGCGGGCTCTGTATTGATCGGTTTTCGAAAGCGCTTGCATACAGTCATATTTATAAGAGAACAGATATAGGTATGCCAAAAGGGGTGCACAACTAGTACCCATTGGAATTCTTATATGTTGTTAATATATTATGTTTCTAATTTTCATATAGATATTCTTAATGGGAAATTCATGCAACTCTATAAACAAAGAAACGTTTCGTCAGTGATATCCTTTGTGTATAGTAGAGCAAAGAATGCTTTACGGCTGCTCACATTAATATATCGGCTATCCATCTTCGAGGGACACAGATACTATTAACCCTATCTGGCCTGGGCTTTTGGAACCTGTCCAGGCCTTGGGGGTTGGGCGGCATTTTAGCCCCAATAAATATTTGTCTTACCCCTTGAGCTGGCACACTTTTGTCAGGCTCTACCAGAAAGTGTAAAAACAATCTAAGATGGCCGCCTTGATGACGTCACAGTGACTTCATCTTCGATTTTTCGCTCAGATTTTTCGATTTTTTTTATTTATGTTTTTATTAATGTGTTTTGTCTGTAAATAATAGTCTGACGTGAAAAAGAATAGAGTTTGCTTACTTTTCCTAGGAGAAAAGCAGACATTTTGAAGAAAAATTACGAAAACATCATTGTTTTGGACCTCACATGCATTAATTACCTTGAATTTACCCATGGGTTATGCAAATTCGATCGAAATGACCCCAATGTGATAGTCTAAAAAATTTCGGAGGATTAGTTTTCACTGTTTTTGCCGTTCCGGAGATAGCGGTGAAAGTTTGTTAGGGGGCATAATGGCCACCCAGGCCCGGTGGGGTTAATGAACTTAGACGGTTATTAACCCTACCTGGCCTGGGGGAGGGGGGGGGGGCGGAAAGTGCCCCCCCCCTCCTAGTGAACTTTTCTCTGCTGCTCCGAAACGACAAAACCGAGGAGGCTGAAACTTGGTGACTTTTAAGCTTATCTTATTGGGGTCATTTTGAGCCTATTTTTATATACCCCCGGGCAGAGGACCATGGGGAAATTCAAAATGGCGGTCATGTGGTATCCGCGAAAGTCGTGTTTTCCAATCTTTTCGCTCCATTTCTTCACATTTATCTTGCCTAAAAGGCCTTGAAAGTATTTTATTTATGCAAAACTAATTATTCTATATTCTATTTGATTTTTTTCGAGAGAAAAATCGGAAAAATGAAAATTTCGAAAAATCGACCCCAGAAAGGCCGAAAAATGGCTTCCGAGAAGATGACGTCACTGTGACGTCATCATGGCGGCCATCTTGGATTTTTTCCCGGTAGAGCTTGAACCAAAGATACTGTGTGGTAAGTTTCAGCGCTCTAGCCTTAGTGGTAGAAAAAACACATAGGGGGGAGGGCACTTTCCGCCCCCCCCCCCACCCTCCCCCCCCAGGCTGCGATACACCCCAAATCGCCCAAGCCAGATAGGGTTAAGGTTAATGAGGAATTGTAAGATAGAAAGTCGAGAAATCCCACGTGGATACATGTCTGTAAGGTTTGTGACATCAAGTTATTCCATAAGACGTTTGGAGTTCTTCAATATCCACATACATTCAACCCCAGAGTTTTTGGAAATAGTGACGCAATACATTTCCCAAAATGATTTTACCTCCTAAAGACGCCTCATCAAGGGTGGAAAGAAGCTTGGTGGTGCAGCTTCTAAAACCAGCTATGCATGTTGCTTTGTATGGTGATGTATGCATTTTGAGAGTTCATTATACTTTTGGTATCTCGTTATGATTGGTTGAAAGACAAATATCTCTGTCCATGAGAAACGTTTTGCTCTCGATAGCTCTTGCCATATGCATGTATGCGATTCTTATGCAAAACTGCTCAGAGGAAACGGAGGCCTCGGTCAGCTCAGAGGCTTAGGCGTTGTCGATCGACCCGAAATAGCCGATGGTATGTTCCTTTATTGTACCTATGTCCCATTCGTCCATTTGGTTACGTTTCGTTGACTATTATCGACATTTACTATTTAGCCACATTGTCAGAACAGACAAATAACTGGGCCAGGTTCCACGGCTGATACCATGATGTAAAGATTTGAGTTAGTTAAACAGTTATTTTTTACGAACGCTATATGTTCTACAGACATATTCTCTAGCCAATAAACACGTTATGAACACTACCTGAAAAATAATTAGTACAATATCTCCAACCTACAGCTAGGAATAATGTTGTTATCGAGAAAGACGAACAGAAAAATTAGCTAAAACGTTATACAGACATAAAACGCTTTACTAATGGTTGATATATATCAGGAATCCGAAAACACCGTCACGTTGAAAAACATTCGGAAGAAAATAGAATTTCGCGAATAAGATCCAGATTATGGTAGTCCCGATCTACGTGTGGCAACACAACCAGACAGGGATAATAACGTATGTAACATTGCTACGTTATGTCCTAGCTTTAATAGGATAGGTTGAACCAACTGTACAGTATTTTTTCAAACCAAGTCGTTGATATGATCAGATAGTCGCTGGACAGTAATTTTCAGTATGTCATCTGTAGCCAAACTTCAACACCACAATAAAGAAGTGCCAAGGAACACCACAATCTCTTTCGAAGAAAAAATAATTTTCGGGCCAAGGTTTTCTAAAAGATAGATTTTCGTTTTCGAGGGCAAAGACCTCTCAGCTAAAGTGTGGTTGTGTCGAACTATACTCATATTTATATTGCAATGGACGTTCTTCGTCTCATGACCCTTACAGGTATGCTCAACAAATCTCTTCTCTGAAATGACCATCAAATAGCCTATGCTTCTTCATAAGTCTGTGATGCATTTAAGACAACCACTCCGTCTCATCGTCGCCAAGCTGACTCGGTACTCCTTCTTACAGTTGAGCCTGGCCGCCAGATGAGGTCGTATCCATAAGCATTGGTTACAATCGATTTTATGACCGGAATATCACATTCTATATTCTTCTATATGTGAACGTAATCGTTGCCTGGGGGCAATTGCAAACATGCGCTTGTTTGCGTTTGAAACATAGCAGCAAATGACGTGATGTCATTAATTACTTTGACAGATTATGAAACGTCTTCTCATCGCAACATATCCATACATCTCGGACTCTCTCACAGATAACTGACGGAAAGACATGTTTGCCCTGTTTTCGTAGGTGACTTGGTGATAGAATGAGGTGAATTTGCTGAATTACTGTATTTTATTTTCATGACAAATCACTGGCATCATTGAAGGACTTATTACATTATGTCAGGATTAAAATTCACTTGCTAGGCTTCCAAGCTAGTTTGGCTAGAAATCAATTATGATTGTTATATTATTTTTTTCCTATTTTTTTCGGCGACAGTTTGCGTCTTCCAGTTCTTCGGTACCGCTGGACCAATGAAGTCGAAACTTGATGCAGTAATTAACCATATCTGGCCTGTGTTTTTTGTGACGTATCCTGACCTGGGGGGCGGGGACGAAATGGCCTCCCCCTAATTATTTTTCTTACCCCTTAAGCTAGGGGGCTGAAACTTAACACACCATACCCCTGGGTGAAGCTCTACCAGAAAATGTAAAAAAAATCCAAGATGGCCGCTTCGATGACGTCACAGTGACGTCATTTTTAAAACGACATTTTTGGTAGATTTTTCGGTCAGATTTTTGGATTTTTTCATTTATGCAATTTTTCCGCAAAAATCGCTTGATAAATTAGTAAATATTAGTGTGATGTGAAATAAAATAGTTTTTCTCCACTTTTCATCGCGGAAAGGCAGAAATTTTAGATTTAGATCTCGTTAGATTGTAAAATTCCGTCTCACAACCTATTTTATTGACTTTCAAAGTTGCGTAGATAATTAGCTTAAACACGGACAGTGCCATTTTAACGTTCAAATCTTCGACACGAGGAAAGCAATTTGAGATACGAGACAGTGTGTACCTTGATAAGTACGTACTTTAAATTTCAAAGGTTCTCGATAGATAGCTTAGCAGTTTTTAGAAAGCAAAAATACGCAAACGGTAAAAATATCAAACCCGTAAAATAATAGAAAACGCAACATTTACTGCTGGAAGGCGATTATAATGGATTAGTGAGCTATAATTCTTTAGAATTCCAGTTTTTATGGAACGACAAAAATAAAACACCTCACATCCACGTTATAAATTGACAAAAACTGAAATGTGTTTTGACAATTTTTTTTGTCATATTGAGCTGTTTGTTAAAGTGTTCAACGAAATCGACACGGGGTATTTTGTCGTGTAATTTACGAAATAAACGTGTGTCAAATCACAACGATGAAATTTATTATGCTCAATGGGATAATATCTGTTTTCTTGTGGGCCATACATGAATTTAGCAGACAGTTTCTCATGCAGTGTTATCCCGTATAATACCGTTGGCGGTCTCGGTCAGATCAGGGGTTAATCCTATTACATTCTTGTAAGAGATTTCATTCTAGTACGGGTTGACTTCCTTTGCGAAAGGTGAAAGTTTGACGACGGAAATACCATATAGGGAATTATTTCGGTGTAAGAAGGGAAGTGTTTTGGACAATACGAAGATGAAATAATAAAAAATAGCGTCTATTTTCTCCCGCGATTGGACCTCTAGTCCTTATTATTATTTTTTAAGATCATTCGATGCACCTGTAGCACGGTCATGTATTATTTAGCTATGAAAAACCCTCTTAAGAAATGTATTCTCCAACATCAAAATACCCAGATGATCAATTTTTTATAACACTAAGTTGGTGGAAAGATACAAAATCAGATTATCTACATGCATGTAATGGTTACATGTATTTCATCCATATTCAAGAAATGATCAAAATGTCTTAATTTCGGGTTGATTAGATGATAATAGGGCGGTTGTATTATTAGATATTTTAAACTGTATACAAAAACAGATATGTGGGGGTGGTACTAACATTTATTGTACAACAACAAAGGAAGTTGTGCTATTCTTTGAGTTGTTGAAACCATTTTCTCGTGTGCAAATTAGATTCAGCTATATGGATTTCAACAAAATACGGTATGTTTAACATCATTTTTGTGTTGTGTTCTATATGATTTTTTGTAAGCATGAGTAAAACTGGGTTCCCTTATAATCTCAGAATAAGCTCTGGGTCAATTTAAGGTATTCTACCATTGTCAGAGTTTGTTAACTCCTAAATCGCCTGCATGTATGTAAATCCCTCTGACTGCATTTGGCCCGGTGCGAATTCGTCTTCAGGCTTCAGTAATTTTGATCGACTGAGGAAGCATGTGTTCTCTTATAAGAGAGGATAGAAAATTCATCCAGTATATATTGAAGCGTTTTGCGTTGAGCGTTTTGGCGTAATGGGCGGCAACAGCCTTGCTCGAAGTGATTTTTTCTTTTTTTGAAAGCACATGCTTCAAATCCTGACAATGTGCTGCCAGCTCTGGGGGTCAAAAGTATCCACCACCAAAGACGGCTGGATTTTTATTTTATTTTTTTATTTTGCTCACCGGTTATAAATGGCATGTTTTATACAGGTGCGATCAAATGATATTGGCTAAATGCATTTTATCACATTAGGAGGTGTCCCGAGGCATGTCTACGACTAGTTTTTTTAATTGATTACTTGCTAAAAATTTGTAGCGGTGCCGGTCTGAAAATGGATTATATCGAACAGATGATCAACGACAGTGTGGTTGCCATTTTTCACAAATAGGAAACAACCGTTTGTATTAATAGTTGTTTCCTGTGTCACTAATTTTGCATCCCACTGCAATGCAGAACCCAGAATATCTTAATCTGTGGTTTGTTTTCTTATAAAGACACATCCTAGGGTTCGTTTGTGAGAGAATAAGTGACCCATAGGGTGTTTGCCTCCATCCGAAGAACGTTTGAGTAAACACCCCCACCCTCCCCTCGCCCCCTCGCCCGCCTTTGTTGGGAGCCTACAGTACATACTGTTTCTAAGAATTCGATCGCTTAAAAATATATTTTAGAAACCAATTAAAATCACCTGTAAAAGATTTGTGGTATCAAATCAGTTTGAACAAATATATTTCTGGGACGACGACTACTGTTAGAAAATTATTTCCATAACCCCAAAGATGGCGCCCATATAAAACCGAGAATGATCTTGTCAATTTCGACAGTGAAAATACTCTAGGACTTTTACATTTTATGAGATTTGCCGATTTTGCATATCAGAAGTACAAACATTTCGAATGCTTTCCCTGGCAAACAAGGTGGCGATCATAGCCAGCAGAGCACCATCGCCAACAGCTTGGGGTTTGAAGGATACCAATTCTGATTGTATTACTTTTGACACTGTGTAATGCCCAAAGTAGCCGACTCGATATGGTCCCACACTTGCAAATTGTTTGAAACCAAGTATTCGGCTATATAGCTTTCGGTGATACAGTAATTTTTATATTATGCCTGCTTGAGCACGAGTTATAATAGTGTCATCCAAAAATATATATTTCTATGACTGGTAAGGGAATTCTTCTTGGAATAAGACTTCCTGCTGCATGCTAGATTAAAATACATCAAAATATTTGGATAAGACTAAACATCGTGACGAACTAGGACGTATACATGAAAAAAAACAAGCATCAGATCCATCATTCAATAGGCAGCCCTCGATCATACAGAATTACCACCACCTGACCCACTAACACGTACCTAACCCACTCACTCTCGTCTTACTATTGGCTCACTCGCTCACTCACTCACTCGTACCTGGTTCAGTCAGTCACTCACATTCTAGTCACTCACTCGTTCCTAACTCAATCACTCACTCACATACTACTCAATCACTCACTTAATCTGTCGTCCACCCACTCACTCACTCGTTCCTAACTCAGTCACTCACTCACATACTACTCACTCACTCAGTTAATATGTCGTCCATCCACTCACTCACTCGTCCCTAACTCAGTCACCCATTCACATACTACTCACTCACTCACTCACTCACTCACTCACTCTGTCATCCACCCATTCTCTCACTCGACGACGATCAGGACAATGTACATCACCACGATACCATTAGTCGACCCAATGGGCTAATCTATAAGGGTATATAGGTTGGCATCCAATCATGCGGTTTTCTCTACTATTGATGACGTCACATATGACCTCACCGGCATATGAACTCTGTTCAGGAGTCAGTCCAGGGTCCACATGCATCTCCATGGTGCACATGCCCACACCAGTAGGCTAAGGCTAACTCAGAGATTGTCACAACACTCCCATGCGCAGCCGAAACTTTCTCTACTTCAGTGTGTAGATTGGGAATCTGCCCCATGATGTCCTTAACTAACATGAACAACATCCCCAGTCTTATTCCACACCGCTAGAGCTTCAATGCGACAGCATACTAGCTATAATTGACTATATTCTCTCTTGCCTGAATACTTTTCTGCGCACCCGACCACACCCTTTCTCTACTACACCGTGACCTCCTCGTTCAAAGTTCAAGGTTCAAGGTCAACTCTCCCTCCGCACTTATCTCCACTTCCCTACCATATATTCCCCACCACACCAATACGACAAGATTTTCCAGTTATATACTACCAACGGACGAACAGACGGACTGACGGAGGAGAATCGACATCATATATGATATCTGCTTCTCGACTGACAAAAACCATAAAATGAAAAAAAACGCCAGTATAAGATGAAACTTACGTTGTTTATTTGAGAGGTAAAATCCATATATCATGCTGGGACAGTATCAGGGTGGATTTATATCGTTCGCTTGAAAATTTATTGTACGCATAATGTCGTAAACATGTATCTTTTCAATATGTTGACAGCCGAATATAAAGGCTCGGGGTAAAAAACGAGAAAAAACCCCACGACAATAAATCCATACTTTGGCACATTTGCAACAAAACTAGGGACGACAAAAACAAAACTCCAATAACCCAGTTTTTGCAGCCATAAACATCCCTCCAGTGCTTGTTAATGTCGAGTCTCGTGGAGAGAACATCTGCTCGAGGGCAAGCATTTGAGATGTCTCCATGCCATGTTCATTACTGAGTGACGTTACAAAACGAGGAGACTTGACGTGAGTTTCCTCTTTATTTGGAAAGCCCTAATCGATATTGGTCTTGTCAAGTAAATAATATACAACAGTCATCTCGGCATTCATCAGCCAGTCGTTACACGTATTCGTACGTTGGCTTCCAAGATACGTGTATCCTCTCCTGGATGCCCGCGTCCGAGTAGTACTCTTTCACATTTGAAATACGAGCGAATGAGGAGTGGGTGTGTGAGTAAGTATGATTATATCTCTCCCAACTATGTTGGGGGGAGACATCTAGTGTTTGTGCTGTCTGTCTGGTTGGATGAATGGATGGATGGATGTCTGGATGGATGTCTGTCCGTCCCCTTGCCTTGTCTGCAAGATATCTTGAGAACTACTGGATGGAATTTCACCAAACTTGGATGGAAGCTTCATTGGGATAGCCCCGTTATTTGGTTAGGTTTTGGTGTGTGTGTGTGCATTCATCCGTGTACGGTGTCCGTCCGTCCGTCCATCTACTTGTACATGTATATACAGACCTTGTCTGCAAGATATCTTGAGAACTACTGGACGGAATTTCACCAAACTTGGATGGAAGCTTCAGTGGGATAGCCCCCTCATTTGATTAGGTTTTGGTGTGTGTGTGCATTCATCCATGTCCGGTGTCCGTCCATCCATCTACTTGTACATGTATATACAGGCCTTGTCTGCAAGATATCTTGAGAACTACTGGACGGAATTTCACCAAACTTGGATGGAAGCTTCATTGGGATAGCCTCTCATTTGATTAGGTTTTGGTGTGTGTGTGTGCGTTCATCCGTGTCCATCGTCCGTCCGTCCGTCCATCTTCATGAACATGCATATACAGGCCTTGTCTGCAAGATATCTTGAGAACTACTGAACGGAATTTCACCAAAATTGGAAGGTTCATTGGAATAGCCCCCTCATTTGATTAGATTTTGGTTTGTGCGTGCATTTATCCTTGTCCATTGTCCGTCCATCCATTCATCTAATTGTACATGTATATACAGACCTTGTCGGCAAGATATCAGGAGAACTACTTGACACTTATTTCTACATTAATTTTATAGCACTTTCCCTTAAATAATGTGCCCACTCAACGCAAGGTGGGAGGTTGGGGGAGACGTATGTTTTTGCTTAAAAAAACAACCAGCATAGGCTTCATGCCGGAGCGGCAACCCAAGGGTCAAAGCGGAACCTCTAGTTTAACGTCGCTTTCAACAATCGTTCAATCAGATCACGTCGTTAGGGTCATATTTCTTTTCACACTCACCTGTGCCCCAGTTATTCGCCTACATGTATTACAACACTCTGTCTAAGGAACAGAGACCCTTAAATTATCACCATGGCATGAAGTGTGCGCAACTACATCTCATGTCAATCATCGGGAGATCCGCAGGGCGCGAATGATGGACAGTCAACTCGAAAAGCAATAGTATAGACACCTTTCAACAGAGAACTGCATAATTGATGTTTAAGATGAAACTACGGAATCACCCGCGGCTGTAGTTCGCTTGTTAACTCTCTGGACGCTACGAAATAAACTGGGAAAGTATCCTTCAGAAAGGTTTTAGTTGAATTCCTCAACGCATGTTTCGTTATGCAATGACCATCACTTTCAGCAGCACCTATCGCACTTTTCTGTTCTAACATCATTCAAA
This sequence comes from Hanleya hanleyi, assembly GCA_036873755.1. Classification (NCBI taxonomy): domain Eukaryota; kingdom Metazoa; phylum Mollusca; class Polyplacophora; order Lepidopleurida; family Hanleyidae; genus Hanleya; species Hanleya hanleyi. The sequence continues at coordinate 8,970 of JAVTVY010011162.1, read as the reverse complement.
TTAGCTTTTGGGCAATGCCATTCGGTATCCTACCAAATGCGATGTCAAAGAATTAGAAAGAAAAGTGACTCGAGATTCATGATCTCAAAGACACTATTTGAAGATAAAGGAACACTAACAGGTTTTCCATGTTCGATATTTTTTGCCTAAGAGAAAAACGCATAACCAACGCTATAAGTTGAGGGAAAAGGTAACAAAATGTATTTTAATCAGGTTTTAAATGAGCTGTCGGACAATAAGACGACTGGAGATACATGTACCAACATAAGACGGGATTAGTCAGCGAGCACTTGCAGGTGACCCACACATGTTCATCTTAACATTTTAACAGATAATATTGAAAACTAGGTAAGATGTAACTTGGAAAATCGGTTATTGGCAGATTTTGCTCGTTTTACCACGTTTCCCATATCTATATTCTAATAATTCATATGCTATTGTGTGTGAAGTCATTTTGACACAATGCTGTACTTATGTACATGTAGAACGAAATAAAAGTCTTTCATTTATTTATAAGTGGGCATTGTGATTGGTGTTGATTTCGAAAACGTATGTCCAATTGAAATGATTCATCCCTAGATACGCTGATCAACCCAGGCATTTCAATTACAATTGTACTTAAGCCATCCCAATAGCCGTCTTTCTTTAAACGAAATCTATAATAATCACAGGGGCGCAATAATCCCAAATCAGGCATTTATTGTCGCTTTTTAGTCCACTTTCATTTTTTTTTTCAAGTCTGCCTGTACCACTTGACATGACAGATTGGGTTGATCTTCATTGAAGAGTAGATGTGACCCATATGTGATAGTAGTTACATGTCGTTACCTGATGAGTAGTTATAACACGATTAATGATTCCTATTTTGCTGGTATCATTTCAGGTGACAGGTCGCGACGATGTTCATTGAAGTGGTATTTGTGTGTCGATGCTACCCATATGTTATGATCTTTGAAGATCAGTTACTTAAAGGTAACTATAGCTCCTTTTGTGGAATAGGATTTATCGTTACCCTAACCGAATCTTTGTGGGTTATGGGGTATGTTCCACCAGATATTTTATTTAAACATGTCTACAAACCTAAAACTTTCTATACTATACAATTTAGTCCTACGCTATGTTAAATAAAATGATCAGACGTTTAATCACATCATCGTATCTCGCCACAGTGACATATTTGCATACCCTGTCTTTTAAATCTCTAGTTGGGGACGGGGGTGTTCACCACTTGTGTGTGAATGAGATCAATTATATTAAAATTATAATTTATCATCAACTAAATACTAGTAGATTCTTATTTGCAGAAAACGTATATTGAGTCAAATTTAAGTGATTATAGTTTTGCCTGAAAAGGTGAAATCGATTTTACTATTTTGTGTTACCAATTTCTACATGGCATGGAACATACATGTACATTACAAAAGAATTGCAGTTTAACTTCCACAGCAACTGTCAGCGTGATTGCCGAGAAAAACTGAACGATAGCGAATATGCATAATGACGTTGGAAATTGGTCGAGCATGACAACGTAAAAGTATGTGAAGGAAGAAACCCGAATCTTAGTATAAGGCCACTAGAGTGCTTATATATCAGCTTGAGCGATTAAAAATCACAGGCGATGTTCGGGACAATTTTGCTACGTAGACATACCCAGGTTACTTTACCAACGGATTTTGGTGTGGTATTGAATTAAGAAATTGTAGTGGATGGCAGTGATAAATGATGTGTAGAAGACTGAACGACTAAGTCAACACAAAATCGCGGTCTGGAGACTTTCCATGAAAGCGTCTGACCGCTTTTGACAGGCGAAAATTTGTAGCAACCCTAATCGCATGGATATCAAGCTATTGAACTATTCCGTAATCGACAACTGACGACAGTAAGTTTGAGGGGTTAATATACGACCAATATGAATGTTCAACTTTACAGAAGATCATTGTCCAAACCATCTGAGGCACCTCGGTTCTACAACTAAATCAGAAACTTCAGATTTGATGATAAGAAATAAACACGATGATGTATTTTATATTAGCATCAATAGAAACGGTTGCCAATTCTCCTTGCACAAAACAACTACCGCCTTATTCCTGGTAATGTTATTGGTGTTATATGAATCAGGACTTTCGATTATGGAACATATATGATTATACATGGGCTATGCATGATTGTATATCATCGCCATCACAAATCCTTAGAAGGAGAAATGACTGTATGCAGGAAACGTGTAACAGTGGCAGGTAGTCTGAGTGGGATTCAACTCTGATTTCACCTTCTGAACCATGTTTCCATGAACAAACATCATGTCATCATATTCTCATTGGGCTGACTGGTCAGTCAATTTTAGCTGAAGAGAAATAAATGCTGAGCATTGTCATCGAACCTAGAAATATCCGTATCTGCAACTGAGGATGTAGGCCTACATCAATAGAGGCCAACATCAAGTTTCAATAGAGGTTTCAGTTAACCCTACCTGGCCTGGGGGGGGGGGGGCATTATGGCCCCCATACCAAACTTTCTGCACTATCTCCGGAACGGCAAAAAATGAAGAGCTGAAACTCCGTGACTTTATAGTTTATCTTATTGGGGTCATTTTGAGCCTATTTGCATAACCCCCAGAGCAAAGGATCATGGGTAAATTCAAGATGGCGGCCACGTGGGGTACCAGAAAAGTGATGTTTTTGTCAAATTTCTTCAAAATTTGTGCTTTTCCGCAATGAAAAGTGGGCAAAAACTATTTTATTTCATATCACATTAATATTTGCTAATTTTTCATACAGTTTTTTGTGGAGAAATTGCAAAAATAAAAAAAATCGGAAAATCTGACCGAAAAATCGACCAAAAATGCCGTTTTTGAAAAGCGGGCATCTTGAATTTTTTTACATTTTCTGGTAGAGCTTGACCCAGGGGTATAGTGTAATAAGTTTCAGCTCCCTAGCTCAAGGGGTAAGAAAAATAATTAGGCCTGGATTAGGCCCCCAGGCCTGGACAGGTCCCAAAAAGCCCAGGCCAGATAGGGTTAAAGATTGCATGCAGGTAAAGGTTGGTACTGTTCAGCTCTCCAGCCCAAATGGAAATATCAAAGAATCATACTCTAAGGGCAAGGGTATAGCATACAGAAAGAGGCAGGTTTAAGAAAATGTACTATAACAACCCTCTAACAACCGGTATACAAAGACTCACTGGTGTCTGTATACAGTAACATTTATGCAGCGTGTGAACAGTTCAGCTGTCTACCAACAGAAATAATAACAATAATAGGAATCATACTTCCCCCTCCCCCAAATTTGGACTTGTAATGGCGATATGGTTCCGAAAGTGTGCTATAACTACTAGTAAGCTACTGATCTGCAACTGGTATCACATATGGCTAACATCTACATACAATCAACTTTTCAAAGAATAATATACAAATCTGATACCCACATGGCACCAACAGAACTTGAAAAAAATGGAAAGTAGATTTAAAAAATGTTGCACAACGTTATTACGTCACTATGACATCATTAAACGATTATATAATGTTATGTTAACTTATTTTCAATAAGCAAGGACGTGCACCCAAAATGTGAAAGGTTTTAGCTCTCCAGCGAAAGAAATAACAAAATAGTCGCGCCACTCCCACACAGTTTGAGTTCGAAACAAGGAAAGTGGGTAGGGTCAATAAAATGGGTCACGGTATCCTTAAGCGACCGATCTCCCACGTTTATCACATATAGTTAAGAGGTTCTGATATTATTTGGACAGACAATCTATTTGAACGATAGCTGCCTGTCTCCTCAAAGTTAAATATTCAAGAACAAACGTTACTTCTCTCCAATTTGCATCAGTTATTAAACGCTAGCATAAAGCCATTTTTTCGGATGTGGATTTATCCTTCTTAATCATCCCTATGTCTTATCGCTGAGATCCGTCTAAGACACCACCACGCACATCTCCAATGACGATCGATAAACTTGCACATATTCCGATATGAAAATGTGCATTTATATGTTTTTTTCTCGGTTTTATTTAGTGCTTCTCGACTGTCCTGACAGGTGTTCAACTCTCCGACCAAAACTGTACTAGCCCCCACTGGATGTTTGGTGCCCTTTTTTCAATTTAGATCACCCAAAGTGACCACGCAGGTATCTTCACAACGGTTCATAGGATTTCCATCAAATATGTGGCCTTATCTCTGGCCAAATGTGGGCCTGGCCTGGGACATTCCGTGTATTACACGACACATCATCTCGTTAATCCTTGTGACATTCAAACCACTAACTTAGTATAAAAATTCAAGATTTAGACAAGGACCAAATTTTCTGCGAACGTTGATTGCTGATTATGCTTGATATATTCAGATATGTTTCAATCATTTGGCAATATTTAATTATATATATAGGAGACACACTGTGGCTCGGTTTATAAGGAAGCCGTCCTATTTCCTCATTTCCGCCACCTATGTCAGGTCATTTGTGGGTGCGAAAATAACGAGATATGTTTGGTGTGCTCATCCCATTTACTACATGAAAAGAACGATAATTTGTAATGGTCAGTCACAATGACAAGCTGCTGAGTTATCCTCCTTCATCTTTGATCTTAATGTCTAATTTTGAAACGATTGATCACGCAGTCACATACAATTAACACAGCATTTCACTGCTCGAAGTATGGTAGAAACTTTTTCTCAGTGATCAGTGATTAACATTTTTGTGAATAAAAGCGGAATCGGGCCTGTTCCCCACTGAACAATAATGTCATTTTTTATTCTCGAATAACTGAAGGGCTGACGATATATGATTAGCTTCATTTTTTTTATAAAATCTCATAAAATATGAATAGTAAAGGACAAGGTGATGTCGGAAAACTGGAACAAAACTGTCATTCGCCTCCACGTAGTCCCAATCTGCGAACAGAATGATGAGAGATGAATAGAATGGCTTCATTATTTATCCATGTGTCTTCCCGCATCTATTCTCAGAAATGATTATCATTTCTCATGAGAAGAATACTGATTTGCCGTTCAAGATCAAAAACTTGTTATACGCCGGCTTACAGTATCCGATGTTGAAAAGGATATTTAGTTCTGAGTCGAAGGGAAAATATCCGCCTAAGGTGAAACGTCAGAGGTTTAAGTGCACGAGGACCCAATTACGGAAAATTCTGATATACGCTTACCTTTCAGTCAATAGGAATGCAACTAGGAGATCAAAAAAGATGTTATGTTTACCTGGAAAGAGAATTCATACATCTCAATCCGATTAATCCTATATATGTTTTCGTAATTTTTCTTCAAAATTTTTGCTTTTCTCAGTTCAAGGAAAGTGGCCAAACACTATTTATTTCACATCAGATTATTACATGTACTTAATATTTTTGCGAAGAAAACACAAATAATTTTTTTTTAAATCTGACTAAAAAATCCAACACAAAAATGCCTTTTTTCAAGATGATGTTACTGTAAAGTCCTCAAACCGACCATCTTGAAGTTTTACATTTCCTGGTAGAGCTTGACCAAAGGGTGTGACAATATTTAGTATTTAGCCCCCTAGCTCAAAGGGTCACAACATAAAGGACGGGGGCGAAATGCCTCCCCCCCCCCCAAGGCCTGGACAGATACCAAAACTCCTAGATCAGATTGGGTAATGCTTTTTGTGTTGGATAGGAAAAATGGAGTCATTTGAAATTAACTGAAGCAATTTTTATTATCGATAACTTCTTGCGATGTCCCAAATAACTCCTAGATTGTCAGAAGAAAAGTTTCAATAATTAGCATACTTATTCTAAACAGTTAAGAGCACAAGACTGCCTCAACAAGGTGTTGATTTTTTTTTTTCAATCATTTCCTTGAGTATAGACCTCACAGCCAACATACTTTATTCAGCCGTCGTCTTCAAAATGTCCTCTTCAAATATCGAAATACCTTGCGGCAGATGTTACCCATATGTGTAGCATATCCGTAACAGATAGGTAGATGTAGCACACTGTGTGAACCCTACCGCGGCCCCATTCTGAACCCAAATATGGCGGTTGTGGTATGGTTCCTCGAATATTTCTATTATCCTTACTGCTAAAGGGATGAAACTTTTTTACGCACTGCACACAGGTCCTTGTTTATTGACACCAGTGAACAGGAATTCAAGAAATCCTTTGATGACGTCATTGACGGCATACATCGATAAATCAGTATTTGTGTGCATTTCGACCCTAAGCGTCGCATTACGATCTTAACGGCCGATATGTCGACCTTAATATCGCAATGCGACATGTCGACCCATGTCGACTTTAACATCGTATTGCGACGTTAAGGGTCGATGCGACGTTAAGGGTCGATGCGATGTTAAGGGTCGATGCGACGTTTAGGGTCGATGCGATGTTAAGGGTCGACGCGAAGTTACGGTTCGAAGCGACGTTAAGGGTCTATGCCATGTTGTGGGACGATGCGATGTTAAGGGTCGATGCGACGTTAAGGATCGATGCGATGTTAAGGGCTTCTACAATGTTAAGATCGATGAGACTTTAAGGGCCGATGCGATATCAAGGGTCGATGCGACGTTAAAGGTCGATGCGATATGTTAAGGGTCGATGCGATGTTAAGGGTCGATGCGATGTTAAGGGTCGATGCGACGTTAAGGGTCGATGCGATGTTAAGTTTAGATGCGATGTTAAGGGTCGATGCGATGTTAAGGGTCGATGCCATGTTGAGGGTCGATGCCATGTTAAGGGTCGATGCGACGTTAAGGGTCGATGCGATGTTAAGTTTCGATGCGATGTTAAGGGTCGATGCGATGTTAAGGGTCGATGCCATGTTAAGGGTCGATGCGATGTTAAGGGTCGATGCGACGTTTAGGGTCGATGCGATGTTAAGGGTCGACGCGAAGTTACGGTTCGAAGCGACGTTAAGGGTCTATGCCATGTTGTGGGACGATGCGATGTTAAGGGTCGATGCGACGTTAAGGATCGATGCGATGTTAAGGGCTTCTACAATGCATTGTCACGCCCATAATCGAAATATTGTGAAACAAAATTAATAAATAAATTCCCATAGTGTCCAGCAACCAGGATGCCGACGGCGTATAACATCTCCATGTTTCAGTGCCGAACGCGCATATGGCGGAAAAATGTCCATCACTACCACAGTTTTCTGAGAACGAACATGTATGCAGAGTCCATTTAGATTTCGCGGTGGAAGCCATTTATTCATGTGTGAGAGAACGGTGGTCGACATACTCCAGTGCCCGATCTCCTAAACTGTACCTAGAGCGGACGCTGATATCCAAGTGACACTTTTCAGATTTCAGTGACCGGACGGGGTTAAATCATAGAAAGCGGACACTCATACTTGGGGAACACTATTTCTCATACACCGGTACCTCATCTAATCTGATTTTGTGGTTCTATATATAGCATGTACCACGAATATATTGTGCAAAATTCATTAAGCATGGTGTACGAAATCCAATGAAACTTAGGGTAAAACAGAACGGCAAACAGAGTAACCGAATCACTAAAATCACAAGTCAACATTGCGCCTGGTTGGAGTGCTGGTGGCTAAAGTACCAGAATTATCCGTGCGGTACTACATTCCTTGCTAATCATATTTATTCTTATTCAGATAACTTTATAGTACCAGGTCTCGAAGCAGAGCCAGTTTTGCGACACTAACTCGGGGCAATCAGGAGAGATCATTTTAAAGTAAACAAGGGTACACTACAGTTCTGGTGATAATGATTACATCAAGTGCATCCTTCAAAACTTCAAATCAGGATATATATTAGGCGAATCAGATGAATTTCTTCGCAAGCCTAAATACATAACAGCATCTCCATTCCATCGCGCTAGTTGTTTCACGGAACATTTTAATCATGCATGCCGTTATTCTATATCTACTTTTCCAGTTTCCATGTCATGTAAGGAAAGGCAATGAGATATCAATTGTGAAATATAGTATGAAAGAGAAGCGTCAACGAAGTACTCAACGCAGTTCAATGTACCAATATATCATATGCATCATTATTGTTAAAGATTTTACGAATTAATCTTATACCGAAAACCGAACGGTATAAAACTATTGATTTCGTATTAATCGAGGGGTGTGGGTCGGATCATTCAATTATTTCGGGGCAATTATACTTCCTCATTTGGCGCGAGTTTTGCTGTTTCTAGAATACATTTTGATTAATGTTTACCCTATAGCTACGGTTTAGCAAGTAATTATGGATGAAAACAGGTCCGGGTCAGGTCCTGCTCAGTCCAAATAGAAGTGATGATGCCTGGAGATCAGAACGTAATCTTCTTGAACTCAGTGGCTTAGGTCGCTGTTACCTTTTATCAATATCACAGCGCCAAAGATAACCCGATCTGTCTTCTACAGAGTTTTGCCGACAAAGTCCAGGATAATTAAGCCAACGGAAGTAGGCTATTCCATCTGAACCTGATTTCCGTTTTAAACGCATGAATGGATGTTCCATCCCCGAGTAATTTGGATGAACGCATATTTGTTGGTCGAATATGGGTCCATATCGCTTCATGCATCTTTTTGGCTATCGAATTATAAGGGATGATTTTTACTTATTCAAACTCGGTAGATTCGAGGATCCGAAGAACAGGTTCTTCACAAACTTCTGTTTTGTCGTCTGATCCCAAATTAAGAATTCATCCATAGCCCACAAAAGAATTCACGCGTCAATGATCGAAAGGCCTTTCGTGTTCGAGAGTTAGCATCAGTTGAAAGCATCACTGACGAAATGTAATTTGTTTTCAAGGAGAGAAGGATAGAAAGGATGATTTTAACGAAAATCAGCTTCGCTAATGAATTCCACAGAAACACAACATTGGCTACATGACTTAAAATTTGAAAGTGTTCGTTAAAAATGCATGTATTTTTTCATTCAAATTAGGTGGAATGACGTGACGAATACATGTACGTTCGTTGGAATAACGCATTTTTTCGGTTTGTACAACATATTTAGATAACACATATTAGTGTTT